>JAHWFP010178080.1:0-11798 GCA_023313725.1 Lithobius niger
CCCCCCCCCCCCCCTCGTTTCTCCCACTTCGCCACTTAGGCCTCGCACAGAATAAATGGGGTCATAAATGCTCGCCCAAAACCGCAACGACGCGTGCCGCGTTAATTCAACATTCTCCCGCTAGAATAGTAGTTCCCTTCGTTGGTGGCGCTGCTGTTGTTTTAAGTGCCCCCAAACACTAACATCGCACTGCCAGAAAGAAAGTGAAATATATATACTGTGAGAAAACGACTCGGCATCCATCCACGAACCTTATAATATACTTAAGGCCTGGATTCATTGCGTTGTGCTAAGGTGCATTCATCCGGCACGCCATGTTTGTGGCACTGCACTCGCTCAACGTATATAACTTGATGATTCGGTTGTAGGGAGTGGAGTTTAGGAGTTTGTTTGGGTAGGATGGTTGGTTGGTGGCTGTTTGGGGGGGGTTGAGGGATCGTAATACATGAAGATGCAGGCGCAGAGGAGCTCGTAAATGTCTAAGTGTTGTCTCTTACGTGGAAGTGTATAAGCATAGGCGCATGCGCAGAAGGAATGTTAAAGGCGATAGGCTCCCGTCTCTTGCAGCTGCGAGTTTCCAAATCGTGGGGCGTAAAGTAGTCCTAACTAGTTAAGCTGCGTACTGTTTTATTTGTGTCGTGCGAGCATTTGGGGGCCGTCCAAGGGGGGCAAAACGTCCATCTCCGCCCCCCCCCCCCCACTTCACTCCAGAAAAAAATCACACAAAAATCACACAAAAATCACTAAATCACAAAATCACACAAAAATCACTAAATCACAAAAAATCGCAAAAAAATCACACAAAAAATCACGATTAAAACGGTATTTTGGAACGTCAAATTCGGTCAAAAATTGACAAAACTGCGGAAATTGGGATGGAATTTGTGTCGAAATAAAATTTGTTCTCCGAGGAACCCCCTACATTCAGAAACGGCCGCTTTAAATGACTTATTTTGAGTAAGGAATTTTATTGCCAGTGGATGAGTAGTTTACCAGTTAGGGCGCCCGGGGATGAGCTCCTGTGGTTTAGCAATTAAGGCACCAGGCCAGAGATTTAGAGCATGTATGGTTTGCCAATTTGAATCCCGAGTAAGGTCAGTCGAAAGAATAGTATGCGAAACGTACATTAAAAAAAAAGTTTTCGTCTCGCAAACGTTGCCCTAACAGGCTGCTGAGTAGTCACAAGTGTTAAAACATTGTTGCAGTTACAACACAGAAACAGGGTTGTTAGTGTAAGTAGTTGTAGGTAGTCTGTACACTGAGCGCATGGCGGTTTGAAGGCCGCTTTCATAGGCTCAATAAAAATAAAATAAAATCAGAAAAGCAGGTATGAACATTTTGCTTTCCTTATCTGTCATTTCGAACCGAGGCTCTTAAATCGTTTCACTGAAAAAAAAGGCGACAAATCCCATCATACATAAAACTTAGTCACTGTTTTAACAGAATATGTGTTTTTTTCCTCCACGTTCCAAGTACTTCATTTTTTTATGGTGACGCAAGCCCCATTTATTACTACTTTTTCGTCTTAAAAAAAACGAACTGCAGTATATTTCTTGTCGTATTTTTTTTATAAGAAGTGTTTTTGTCAATTTTTCTGTCTCGAATAATAAAAAATACAGCAAAAAAAAAAATCCAAACAAGAGTACTTTTTCCCTCATATATACGTGCGTGTAGCCGACGTATTTACGCCTTATTCCCCGAACGAAGAAACACAAAAACCAGGCATCCGTTTATCTTTTCCGTTTTTTTTTTCCGTTTCTTGTCTTCGTTTCGCCCTTTTTTTTATTGTTCCGTTTTTTTTATGCAAGTCGTCGTCGTCTTCTTCTTCCTCATTTTTATTTTGGACCTGGGTCTTTTCTAGCTTCCGTTTACAAACACCACTCCACCTTTTTTCTCCTTTTATCTACGTCTTGCCACGCGAAACTAATAAGAAATTTTCCACCAACTTCACGAGAGTCCTGTGTGTATCCCATACCACTCTTTCTAACTCTCCGCGTCCTCGTTTTCCCTCCACCCTACCTTCCATTGACTAGAGCACTTCAAACCAGGGTGTTGTTTGTTAAATAGCATTCTCTGTATCCAGGGACATTGGCAACTTGGGTGACATGGACAATTTTTCGTTTGACGTTGTAGATCTGAGATCCGAAAATTTTCCGACTTTAGCTTCGTTTTAGTCTTCTGTACGGCCGAAACGGCTGGGAAGATTACAGCAACGACTTTGTCAGTCCGTCCGTCCATCGCCTTTTTCAGTGGTAGTCAAGTGGAATTTAACAAAACATGGCAAATTAAAACATCGTTGCTTCCTTATGGCAGGCTTTCTCGGGCGTAATTCCATGAAACAATAACACTTGATCGTCGCATTTAACCATTACAGGAAGACACGCAACCGTAAAAAAAACAAAGGATTTCGTTAACGACACACATTAGCTTCATTAGAAAAACTCTCGATACCGTGTTGCATGAATGGATAGGCCTACTCTCGAACACAATTCTCGTTTGCTGCTACTCACGAAACTAAAACTGCAGATTAAAAAATGTAGGCCTAAAAGAAGTCTCGACACCGTGTTGCATAAATGAATAGGCCTACTGTCGAGCCCAATTCTGCGTTAGCTGCTACTTAATAAATTAAAACGTCACGTAAAAAATAGGCCTCTAAAACTAAGCCTAAATGCTGAAACATTTTTAACCGGCAATTGTGATGGTTACTACTCTCACATTATATCGCTGTTGCAGTGCGTGATAAAGGTGTGCGTCTGAACATTTTCTTTGAAAAAGTGGCGGAAGTGTACAGAAGACCGGTTGCAACCAGGAAGTCGCTGCAGCTGCTTGCTAAGTTGATGTAAGTCGGAAAGTAACCAAGAACTAAATAATTATATACACACGACGTACTTGACTTACCTTATTTTTATTTACAACCAGGGTCGGTTTGAAGGAGTTGGCCCACACACGGAATGTACTGCAGAACATAGTTCAAAAATAAGCTGGAACGCGCATGCAAAAAGTAAAGCAGAACTCATATTTCAATTTGATTGAATGTACCTTTTTTGGCGGTTTGTTTGCATAAATTTTTAAAATAAGGAGTTTATTTTTATTTGTGGAAATAAGTGTTACGTGTGAAGATTCATGTTGACATGTTGGTAATTGGCATGACGTTACTTATATCGACTGTTCCACGCCACGACTGCCTTCACCATACGTGCGAACGTCCAGAATGTGCCCGCGGTCGCTTTGACCAGCGGTCCCTCAAAGCCGAAACTATCACGACGCCCGAAACCTTTTCTCGTGGCGCCGTGTCCCAGATCCCCTGTCCCTGGTCCCTTGTCTCCCAAGACTCATCTTGCAAGACAGGGGACCCTCGTCTATCAATCAAACGCCTCGCTTACAGCTCTACCTCTTCGGCAACCTCCGCTCTGCTATGTTACCGTCACCTTTCGTACTACTGTCCTCGAGGCATGGAATGGTTCCTGGCTATGACACTTAGTCCTTACCGAACCAACAATGCCTCCATCAACCACGACGCCGTCGAAAAGGTCGCCTCATCGGTCTCTTCCTCGCGGTCGCCCTGTTTTTCCGACCGCAGACATCATTCATGCAAATCTGTTGCGAGGATTGCTGCTCCATCCTGTAAGTCTTGCACACTTCGAGAAGTGGTGTATCAACGCGGCAACCGTCCCTTTTCTCTTCGATTCCAATGCCACTCTGGCGGCCGAGATTGGGGTCCATCTGCGCAACAGACAACCTCCTCACGAGCGGCAAACATTTTTATGGAAGAGGAGTTTCAACGGTTGTCTCCCTTGCCTCCAACTCTTCCTTGGAGTATACAGCATTGCTCCAGGTCAAAGACCCGTCGGTCGCCTTACGCCTCGGTCAACACACAGGTCTGCGCCCTTCCTAGTCCTCTACGAGTCATGGGTTATCCGCAGGCCGTACTAACGTTCATCTGCCGTTACAGGCGTCCAGGATTCCTAAAGACCGAATCCCCGGTCCCAGCTTTGGCGGGACGTACACCAACGGTGCCTCGAGCACTCTCTCTCCGGTCGCCCATTACGACCCCACTTCAGTAACTGTTCCGCACCTAGTCCAGGTGATGGATCATGCAGTTGCCTCATGGTTGTCGTCCTCTTCTTTGGCGCACTTCGGACGCCTGACTTCGTACAGCTTCTGACAGTTCGACGACACGGCTACATTCGTTCCTGTCTTTACCAGTCCAGCACAGTGCTTCACAGCTTCTTCTCGGACCTTTCCATACGCTGACTGTCGTCGAAAGGCCAAAGGCATTGCGCTCGGTTTCCGAGTCCTACCTTCGTCTCTTCCTTTCGAACATTCCAAATAGTCGAAGAACCAACTTCTTACTGTGGTTCATAAACACTTTTTCAACTTCGGCTTTCCTCCTGGACCATACATCTTTTTTGTCGGCGCTTGCGACTTCCCTGACAGTACGCTTGCTGCAGTCCCTCCCTCCGGTTGCCAACCACCTGTTCTCATTAACCGTCAAGTCTTCCTTTCCGGTCACCACACTGCGGACTCGTCTCCTCGACGGATCTACCTGCTAGGTCCCTCTGTTCATTATGTTGACTGCACTACAACCCTTTCGACGCCTGTGCTGCACGGTCGCCCAGTATGGTCACCTCATCTGTTTTGCTGCACCAGGGCTTCTGTCTCCTGCTTCCTGATCTCCGGTCGCTGGAACAACACTGCTCTTTGAAGTCACCTCCTCAATCAAGACAGTCACCTCATCATCGGAACCGCCTAGTCCTCCTATTCAAGGCAATGGAAAATTTGTCATGTTGCATGCCTATTTTTTTATTGTACCTTGACCTGAATACGGTCGGCATCCACACCTACACCCTCGCCGAGTGACGGATCGGTCTCTCCTCCACGACCGCTTCTCCATACAAGGGCCCCCTTGGCCTTCGATACGCCTTCTCTTGATCCGGTTGTTCCTTGTACAACCGCACCCACTTCGTCGGCGACAGGCTCTAATCCATCCTCACCTGAGGCACGGTCTCCTTCTGTTCCGGTCTCCTCTTAAGGTTTCGTTGCGTGGAAGACACATGATTCACAGGGTCTTTGCACTCTGGGGCAGCCGGGTCGTAGCACGGGTAGCCGTCAACCTTGGCTCCACCACCAGTTGATGAGGTCTGCTACATAAGGAGAAATCAGGTAATGAATATTTTCGTCGGCAATAAAAACATAAAAATACCAGGATAGGGCCTGGTTGATTTCTGTTTTAGTTGCCTAGACGAAAACATACATTACCATCACTCTCCCGGCCTCCCCTCTCGGTCGCCAAGGTTGACCCTGAGTGAAAGAAAGATGAAGCCAGCTCGACTCGTTGGGCGCTTTGCGTAAGGCCTGCGCGCATGCGAAGAAGGGGAGCTACGAGCACGGCAGAGAAGCCAACTTTTCATCGCTAGGAATTGAGCCTTCAATGGAAGGAACTGCTACATATTAAGGAAAAGTCATGTAATCCATCCAGGCAACAAAAACAGAAATCAACCAGGGCCTTCCCTGGTGCTTCTATGTTTTTCTTTTAGTTTGGTCAGTGTTTTTTGATGATCCCACCCCTTGATGGGATCTAAAAAATGTATGATCCGTCGGAGGGGGGGGGGGCACGCTCGAGGGTCCGAAAAATACATGACACCCCCCCCCTAATTTCCTGCGGCCCTCCAACGACCAGTCCCTTTCAGTTGAAAACCCGATCCGTCTCCTCATCATGGTGACGGATATAGCTACAGAATTTCCTGGCAGCTGTATGTCTTGGAGGGTGCTATACAGTGATGTTCTTCCCTACGTTACTCTTCTTGTTTCTTAGTCCGTCTTGGGTCGATTCGATTGAAAGAAGGGGTCGTGGTTTTTTGCAAAGGGGTGGAGGAATGGGAGCGGGTGTAGGACAGGGACGAAAATGGTCTGTTAGGTTGGATTTTTTTCCCCCCTTCTTTTTCCGTTTTTAGTTCGGGTCCGTTGCGTGTCACCCTTCTTTCCTTTCGAGTTTTCTTGAGCGGTTTTTGAAGAGCTTTTATGGTGTGGGCGTCACCTCTGACATCCCCCTTCGTTGTAAGGTCTGCGTCAAGGGTCAAGATTCCCGCATGGGTTTCCATAAACCAAAGTGGCGTTTGACGGTGGCGGTTTAAAAGTTTGTGGTCTATTTTTTGTTTTTGTTTTATCAACAGCAACAATTATAAATTAATGCTTCCTTCAGCTCCAACAGCTGGGATTTAGCGAACGGATAACTGAGTACGTAAATCGTCAGATTCTATAAGGGCCCGTTTAGCAATGACTAGCCTTTCCATTCTCGCAGCTGGAATTTAATCGCAATGGCAAAGGTGGCGTTGGCCTGGTAACAACGGTATATGGATTAGCCAAATTCGACATCGTTTGAGCAAATACTTGCTGTCTTATAGTCCGTGACAATAAAATAAAGAATTCCTCTTGACGAAACAGTTTTCTCAGTCTTTTCTGAACTCACATTATTAACTGTTTTCGTAGCCAGCCGATGCAGCTAAAATCGCCGCTATGTTGGAATTTCAGATGATTTCTGGCGTCTAGCTGCGAGAATGCAAAGGCCCTTAGCGAGTTTATGCAACGACAATTTTCTCGATCACTAGCTTTTTAGGGCACGTTTATGCAACGACTCGCTTTTGCATTCTCGCAGCTAGAATTTAATCGCGATGACAAAGGTGTCGTTGCCATGGCAATAACGCTACCTGGATTAGCTAAAACCCGACATCGTTTGAGTAAATGTTTACAGTCTTACAATCCGTGACATTAAGACAAAGAATTTCATCTGACAGCAAATTTCCCAGTCGCTTCTGAACCCCTATTATGAACCGTTTTTGTTGTGATCCGGCAGAGCTAAAACCGCCACCATGTTGGAATTTCAGATGGTTTCTAGCTTCCAGCTGCGAAAATGCAGAGACGGGTAGTGCATAAATGCGCCCTTACTTGGTTAATACTAAATCTGCTGGCTGTTTCTCGCCTTTACCCGAGCGTATGGTTTGGAGTTGGCTATCTACGACGCAAACGCATTGTACCTCACGACACGAAGTACGATGCATGCGGTATGACAGCGTCGATTTGTGGCAACAAGAAACCATTATTACTGCAGTACAAAACGACGGACTGATTACTGAATGCCGGCATTCGATGGTTTGTTTTCGATTCGATAACCCCGAAATGGGCGCCAAGTTGGATGGACGACTTTGGGGTTTCAAGTTTCGCCTGTCGTGCTGTCCCCACGCAAGAATTCGAACTGGTGCTGCAATCGGTCTGGCCACAATCGAGCTTACAGGCAGCCGTACGTGAATCGTCCATCTCAAAGACAGAGTAGTTAGTCCAAGGTGTAACTACTAGTCTGCTCATCCCCATTGTAATCCCCCAAGGTGATTATTCACCCATACCGAGAGAGAGGAAGGCTTCCAGGTATGGAAATTGGACGTATGGCTGCAGTACGATACGAACTGCGTACCTTTTCTGATTTGTAGCCGGAGGGGGGGGGGGGGGAGAATGACGGGGGAGGACACTTAAGTACGAAAGTATTGTTATAACCATTGTTAGTACTGTCGGCATCGTCTCTCATTGGGACGGCCAAAAGTTTGGACAATGACAACGTATATACTAGTGTCACTAGTGCATCGCAACGAATATAAACAACGTTGCCAAAGAAATCGTGCCCACGTCCAATGCACGAAAAGCAAACAAAATTCCAAAACAAAGCCAAAAACTGGTAAAGAGGCCACCTAATCGAGAATGGTTCGGCCTCTGAAAGGAGTGATATAAAAATAAAATGTTGGGAAATGGCCACTAAAGCTATTGTTGACGTGGGGCATTGTTACACAGCTGCAGACTAGTTGAGTTGAACCCAAATGCACAATTAAAAAAAGTGATGTCATATAAAAAACCAAAACTGGTAAAAGGGACCGCCAAGTTTCGAATGGTTCGGCCCTTCAAAAGAGTGATATCAACCACACCAAAACATTCGCCAAGTTAATCGCGCCGAATATTGTTTGGACGTTAAATGAAAACTTGAACATTACTACCGAAAGTAGCAATGTCACCTTCAAACTATTAGTCGGTGCGATTAAGGCCGCCCGCGCAATGAGCTGGTAGGTCGCGCGGCCAGTGGTTGCCGCGGTTAAAAGATACGGCGACGTTCCGCACGGCCACGTCTGACTTTCATTGATAATTCTCGATCACGTGGTGAATAATGAACACGGAGCAAATATGGTCGCCCTGTGGCCGCCTGCACGCTGTCCGGTATCCCATTGGCCGCGGCGACTCTCTGGCCGCCGCGGCCAAGTGCGCGGTGCTACATATAGGCTACTGTAAGCATTCTCGTTGGCCCCACGACCTGGCCACGCGGCTTGGCTGCCGTGTGTGCGGGGGGCCCTAACTCTGCGAATGTTTTGATGTGTTGATATCATTCCTTTGAAGGGCCGAATCATTCGACACTTGGCGGTCCCTTTTGGTTTTTGATATGCTCCTGACTCGGGAGCATAGCTTCTCTATCCGTCCGGAGAAGCCGACGGTAGAAAATGACATTAATCCATGCACCGTATCAAGGCCTGGCATTGGCATGTGATACAAATTTGTACCAACCCTGTTTTCAGTCTGAAAACCTAAGTACGAATGTGTTTTTTTTTTTATTCAGTGAAATAAAGAGAAGTGAAGCTCGAAGAAAGTTCGCAAGTTGAATTGCGTGGGCGGAATCGATCGCAACGACCGCACGAGGAAGGAAAAGACACCCCCGACGCTCGTAAAACGCTCCTTCTCCCCCTCTCCCTCCCTACTTTCTCTTTTATCCATCTTACCTGAAATCTTGTAGCGAATTTGAAAGGGGTTCTTACGGTTGGGAGGGGGGGGGGGGAGGTAAGAACAAGCGAAGAGAACGTTATGTAGATTGCTATCAATTTGTTGAATTGGTATTTTTCGGCTATCATCTTTTTCCCTGCGTCTTTCTTGGCTTCAAGACATGCACTTTTAAACATTCCAGCACTCAGTAAAAATTAAAAGCGACACGCAGAAATGGTGAACACTACACGGCACCACTCTAAATACCAATCGGCTAAACAGAACTCCCGGCCCCCCCCCCCCCTCCAAAAAAAGCAACAATTTGCTGTTGTATTAAATTACGTCATTGCCCAACTGATTAGTATTGGAAGCCAAGTTTGGCTGGTTGAATTGAATTTGTGCAACATTTGTCAGTGACCCCTAATTGACGGTTGACGTTTTTAGTTTGGTAATTATCTAGACACGCGCTAGTGTGTCGCCGCCAAGTAACAGTAGCTCATCCAGTTGTAGATATCCGATTGTTAAAAGATTAATTAGTTGTTGATAAAAAGGTGGCCTCACCGGCAGACATGTGTCTGTTAACTGTAAGCAACTAAAAGCATATTGTACCATGTTGAGAATAAATCCCAATGCTTCCGAAACCTTTCAAATTGTGGAAAATGTAAGGGGAAGGATCAGAGATAAAGAAAAACTAACATTTAAAGGATGAGTGTCTACCAGTCATGGAGAAAAAGATGCATCAATAACGTTGTTTTTATGATACTGACTACCTAGCAAATAACTTTTTTCCCATGTTAAATTCTATAGACTTATTGCTCATGGCTAGCTCAAAATTGAGAAAACCTACGTAGCTGAACTTTTGCACACGGATGCACGTTGTTCTGAGCATGGTCCTTTTGTTGGTTTGGGGGTTGTAGGGGTCAGGACAAATGCGTGGGAGAGTTTTGAAATTCGCCACCAGGGAATTTAAATCTCGTTTCTTTTCCAAGTTGCAACCAAAGATTTCAAGCAACAATGGCTTGAACAATTAACACTGGTCCTTAGATTTATTGTAAAAGCCTGGACGAACTAAAAGCTGAACTGCAACGAATGACAAAATAAGCAAACATTTACATTGCCCTGGATTGCGTAAGAATAAAGAGATGCACGTTAGATGATGGCTACGCAACAATACGAGCATCCACGAGCAAACGGGGTTTTTGCTAATAACCAAAAAGTAAAATGCGTCGCGTTCTGCTATTTTAGTAACAGTGACCTTCGGGGTTTCTGCATGACTAAATGTGAATGAAGAAAGCAAACGAAAAAATTGTCAATTTTGCTGATGTAACGGCTAACTATTTATAGGCATAAAATTTATCAAAAAAAAAGCTAGAGCGGAATATAAGACGGTGCGCTGACTTTTTGTGTGTTCGCAGTCCTAAGGTACATATGTTTATCTACTGCAAGCAACTAAAAGCATATCTTATCATGTCGAGAATAAATCCTAATGCAGCCGTAATCTTGAAAAAGTAAGGGGAAGGTGCAGGTATAAACAACTAAAGGGGATGCGCTGATTGACTGAGCAAAGCGAACGCAATCAGCGATTGTTAGCCAGTGTCTGCAATAATGGAACTGAAGAAACTTAAGCATGTGAAGAATGGTCGTACAATAAACTAAGCCGTGTCCATTTAGCTAATCTAACGGATAATTGACAATAGTAAATTTGAAAATTATCAATGTGAAAATTTATAGATATAAAATTCCTCCAGGAAAAAAGGTACAGATGAAGATAAGACGGTGTAACTTTTTGTACGTTTACAGTCCTATGAAAGTTGTGATATCCACCCAAAACAAAAACTGGTGTGAAAAGCCGCCCAGTTTCCAAAAAGGATCGGCCTTTGAAGGTAGTGATATCATTCAACCAGGGAAACGCCGCCATGATTAATCGTATTAGCCAACTTAATCACACCGAATAATACTTTGGACATTAAATGAAAGCTTGAAGATTGCTACCGCGAGTTGCAATGTTCTAGTTTTCATTTAGCTTTCGAACTATTAGTCGGTGCGATTAACTTGGCTAATAGAATTAACCTTGGTGGCCTTTCCTTGGTTGAATGATATCACTACCTTCAGAGGCCGATCCTTTTTGGCAACTTGGCGGCATTTTACACCAGTTTTGGTTTTGGGTGGATATACCAATAACAATAAGGGAGCGAAACTGAAAAAAATCACATGCTTATAACATCAGTGTAAGGATTAAAGTTTGTCGTAGCGACTCTTCCAGCTGCTGAGTGTTGTAGAATTCCCCACAGATTCAGGCAAGGCATTCCACCTACTGATGCAACGCACAGTAAAACATGATTTGCCAATGCCAGTTCTGAATGTTGGATTCTTGAGCTTCTTTGTATGACCACGAGTGAAACCAAAATTGGAGAGTTCAAAAAAAGTTTCACTGGGCAAGTCAATGGATTTATTTAAGATTTGGTATGTTAAAAAAGATCTCCTCTTATTCTCCGTTCCTGCTTAGTAGGAAGCTTCAACTGTTTAAGCCGATCTTCATAAGGAAGTTGCTTTAATTGTTTACACTGACGAGCAACCGTTCTCTGGACTTTCTCGATTTTATGTTATGTATGAAATAGCTACTTTGATGTTGCATGTTGAGCCGCAACGAGCGCAGCGACGCGAGCGAGGCACGTAATTTGGGGGAAAAATGACCCGTGGAGAGCGACCTTGACTTAAAAAAGATATTTTTTTCGATTTTTTTTCCGTAAAATCTGCAAGTTAGGGTAAGTCAAGGTCGCTGTTCACGAAAACGATGGTCATTTTTTTTTTCAAATTACATGCCTCGTTCGCGCTGCTGTGCTCGCTGCGCCTAAACATATAACATAACAGAAACCGTAACCAAAAACTTGTCCGGCCAAGGATCATTTCCGTTTACTAATGATATGGTCGAAATCAGGTTTTCTTGTTGCGTTCTCACCCCAAAGTTGGCGGCCGACTCACTATGGCTGTGAGTAGCGTTTTAACAT
>JAHWFP010178083.1:0-18176 GCA_023313725.1 Lithobius niger
AAGATTATCTTCCATCTTAGCATCTTAGCACTTTATCTGCAATCCTGACTAAATTTTAAACCAAAATCTAGTCACGCTGGCTGCCCGATTTTTTTTTATCGTGGTGCCTATGCGAAAAATATGCATAAGGATTATTAACAAATACTCTTAGAAACAGCGAGGCTAATCATAATATGTTAAATATATACTGCACACACAGGCGCCCACCTCTTTAATTGAGCCAATATTCTACCGAAGTAAATCTAATGGTATTACAATTTAGTGGCACTCGGTGCTTTTTCACTAATGGCTACGTTGCAAAGCACACTGGCATTTAAAAGTTTTGCTTCAGCTGACGTTCAAGTAAAATCTGTCAGTAACCACCTGGTTGAATGAGAATAAAGTGATCGTCCAACGTTGGAATTTTGCTTTAAACGCCAAGCAAAATTCCAACTTTGCATGATCACTTTATTCTGCAATTTATTTTTAAACTTAAGCCTGCACCCAACCTACAACAAAAGGTTGCTTTTGATGCTTCTAAACGGAAGTGAATACTGATTATTCTCTTCCGTATGGCTGCTATTTTATAGCATGAACGTCAACACGAGTAAAAACTTGAACAAAAATAAAGTTCAATACTTGAAAAGTTGATAACCATCAGATTAGCTAGCAAACATGTCTTAAGTTTTTCAGATTTAATCACGATTTTTTTACTATTATGCTTGCAGCTTGTTGATGCACACTGCTTAAATATAATGATAGTATCTGCAATCAGGCAGCATAATGGTGAGCTGCAATTTAACATTATTTCAAGTGTCAGATATTTTTTTATTTTATTTGTGGCAGGATCCAGGAACAACTAAATCATAAGTGTTCAGCATCTAACCCTAACCGGAACATGATGCTAACTATTCTCATAGCCTAAAACCAATCTGACGAACACTAGCGAAAAAACACTAATTTTCGCTCGCTTTGCTCACTCAGTCAGCGCATTCTGTGACTCATGGTTTACAGTTTAGCTATTTCGTGTTTAGGTATAAAAACCAACCTGCATGCTGTTTTATTTGCTGTAACATCGATGAAATATTTGTCAAAACATTCCTCATATTCTTCTTTTTGCAAGCAGGGTACTTGTTCACGGTTAATCAACTGAAACTACAAAATGAGAACATTAAATTACACATACTGCTTTTAACTAGCTAGGCAATGCGTTGTGTTGAAAATAATTATTCAATATATTCATTATACAGAATTCAAATAAAAACAATGTCGTGATAGTAAGCAGCATATTGCTTGCAAACTGGTTAGTGATTTTGTAACCCTGCATAAGTTTGAGGTCAAGTGCTTATGGAAGATCTCAAATCAAATAGGTATACATTTACTATCAGCGTAACACTTACACTTTAATTCTATCACTTATTCCGTATGCCTGGTTGAAGAAACTAATTCCTGCTATATTTGGTTTTATCCATGCATCATTAACGAAAGCAACAGACATGTTGTGTAAGTAACGAAACTAATCTTGTGCAAGTAGAAGCTTGCAAACATTATGTGGGATGCTATTAGCTTTTTCTTGATGGCGGGAAGGTTAACCCTAATATTCTTAACTTGTTACCAAAATGTGCGGCAGCAAAAATATTTAAGATATTTGCGTAGTTTGCGGAGATTTGTGAAGTTTTATGCTTGCTTTTAACTTGTATCTCTCTTATTGCTGATAAGATCTGTCATAAGATATAAATTTTGGGGCTTATTTAACATCTCTATATTGCATGGCGCAGTGGCAACCCATACCACTGCACTGCAACTGAGGTTGGCTCTCAAATGACCTTAGATAACGACACGCCATTAAGCATCAATCCTCCTCTCTGCTGTCTCACTTGCTACTACATTAAAAACTTATGAATAAAACACTAAGCCAGTAGCACTGGCGACAAATCAACACACTGTGTTGATCTGCACAGCGTGCGACAAATCTGCACAGTGTGTTGATTTGTCGCCTGTGCTACTAGCTTAGTGTTTTATTCATACTGATTCTGCACATTTTACACATTAAATACTTACTGACCCTAATTCTAGTTTCACGGTCATATCAAATGTAATCGTAGGCTTTCATAGCTGACTCATAGGCTCTCAGAGATAACCCGCAGTATGAATTCAGCATTGCCATTTGACGATTATCTCTGATGTTATTTTTGTGCGACCAAACTTTTGGTTCACCAAGTATAACAATAGAAACAGAAATTGTCGAAAATTAGGGAATTTTGATAAGTTCCATCATTTAATTACCTTTTTGCTAGATATAGCTATTTCGTAACTGTTTCCAGGAGCAAACACACGTTGGGATGTCAGCGTTGGCTTTTCTGCACCGTCGTGGATGTGAAGCTAAAACAAACAAACATTAAAGTAGTAATTAATACACAGACAAGCATACTGCAATAGCATTTACTTGTCTTTCGCCAAAACAAAAAACTATTCATAATATGGCCAGTCTTGCCATGTAAATGACACAAGAAACCCAATATATCCTGATGGTTGCCAAACCTGAACTTTTGAATTCTGGCAGGAAATACAACACAATTGCAACATGTACGATTACGTAGTTTAACTGCAATACTTGACTCAGAGCAGCAGGATGACCGTGCATGAAGGAAGTGTGGTCCATCCAAACGTGTGCCACGACCTCCTCCTGATGATAGTGAGGCAACAATAATTAATCCCTTCCGACAACGTCTGGCTACTGAACACGGCTTGCTAGGGAGACACTGTGTCGACTCCATCAGTAACAGGCCCATAATCTTAGAATGATGCACGGAGTAAAGTACTGCAGATGTCTAAACTGTCGGATTCCTAACCACTAGGCAACTCTACAATTATCCCGTAATGCCTCCGGCCAACCCCGTGCCTTTTGCATTATTCCAAATAGGTCGGTTGCTGGATATATCGAACTGCAGGACAACATGGATCAACGATGTTTGGGTTTTGCAAATACACTTGGAATCTATAAAGGAGAAAATATGTGCCTGATGAGATTTACGAGCAAAGCGGAGTGTCAAAAAACTAATTATGCGGTTATATGTTCTGGGCAACGTCGTTATGATAAAACACAATTAAACATTAGTCTTCAAGGTGTACAATTAATACTACCAACAAATATGAAATTTATTGGAGTTACCATTGGTGACAATTTAACATGGAACGAGCATATCAAACAAGTACGAATCATGCTGTCGAAGAGTGTTGGTATCATAAGGCATTTACAACAATGCCTAAACTCTCGAACACTCTGGATGTTGTACAATGAATTTATCTTGCCTTATATAAATTAATTGCAGCGTGGTCTGGAGCAACACTTCTCAGAATAGCCTTTATAGGTTTTATTTAATTCAGATAGCTGCGGTTTGAATGTTGGTTGACCTTTTCCAGACGTATTGATCACGCAACACTACTCTTCATAGCACAGAAGATTCTGCCAGTTTGCAAACTTATGGTGTATAATCAAATTATTTTCACCTTCAAAAATCTTATACATACAAATTTTAGGAACCTTTATACAATTATAATCTCCATTATCACCAAACTCGGACAGCAGGAAGGCTTCATGTGGCATACCACAGAACCAAACTATCGCAGTGTAATTAAAGCAACAGGGCCATCCGCCAATGGGATATGTTACGTGAGCACTTGAAGCAATTACCGTCTTTCCATTTGCTCAAAACTAATTTAAAGAAAACACTATTGTAAGAGCTACTGTTAAGTAATTTAATTTGATTTTCAACCCTCCCCTTCCCATTACGTATGTGCTTGAGAGTTTTACTTTAGTTTTACTCGGTACTATTTTTTCCGCACTTTTTATAGTAGTTTGTTTTTATTAATATGTACTTATTTCTACCTCTACCTGGGACTTAAAAGACTGTTTGTCTTTATACTTGTTGCAGTTGTTTAATTTTTGTGTGTGCAATAAACCCTTTATTTACTTACTGACTGTCAAGTTCCTACAGTTCAGCTAAGGACACGTTAAACGCTGATGGTAGTGTGAAAGTGCACACCCGTGAATCACAAACACTATAGGGCAGTGACATAACGTAGTATTACTGTGTATAACTCTATGGTGGAGCGAGTAACTGGGTTATCTGCAAGGGGCACTGGATGGAAAAAAGAAGGTCGTCGTACTGAAGCCAATGCTATTAGACTGGATTTCTTAAGCCTACAACGCGCGATTTTTGTTGTTGGAGAAAACAACGTCTTAAGCCTAAGAAACCGCTCTCAAAGCACTGTTTTGGCTAGAATTGTCGTTTTCCCCTTGAATTTTAATCTAGTTCACCTTGTAGCTATGCCCTCCAGATGGTATCTCGTGGCGAAAATGACGTCACTTGACGCTGCTCTATCAGAAGCAACTGCTGCATCAATGTAGTATCCATCAGAGATGACGTGAGTACACCCGTGGATGAAACTATAAAAAGTAATTTTGTTGAATGATTGATAAAATCGTAAGAAGAAGCCATTAAGTACAAAGAAGTAAATTTTTCCAACTTTTCGCCTCCAAGTTCGGAACGTTTTCACGCAGGAAAAGTAGAAATTAAAACACCAACATGATTAACTACGAATGACTCGCCATGCAATTCCAACGAAAGCATTGGTTGTTAAAGAACTAAGCATTAACGATTCTGTAGAATGTAAAAAGGTAATAGGAAGACAAGCCATCACAATTCGGGAGCAGAAAGTGATGGCTGTCAAATTTAAGAGAATAAAACTAACTCTAGAGCTTCAGATTAATTGAGAAGAGGGATTGCGATTTATCTTATATATGGGGTCCATGCATTTTGATTGGCGGAGATTTGGTGACGTCAAATTCTCTGCAAAATTCACAGGTGGTGAACAGGTGGTTGAGTTAAGTGAACCACCAAGAGGACGTGCAAGAGAATTTTTGGTTCTTTTATACTGGGTTCATATCTGGTTTTTTTTTAATGTACAAGCCGTGAGTTTTCTGTTTTTTTTTTAATAATCAGCCTCTTATTTGCGGGATCTTAACATTCAGTAATAGCCTGTACTCTGGCCTACACAAGTAGCTGTGCAGCCAGGTTGGCTACGGAGAATAGTATAATTTGTATCTTTAGAAAGTCATGCTGTAATTTGGAAGTTTACAATGGCGGGGGGTCTCCCAATAAAGCTATGAAGTGCGCAGCTGTTTTTCCTGACCAATCTACGATTTTCTGCAAAGATTTTATTCCTAAGTGGTTCCATTACCCCTTTATTATAGGGGAATCAAGTACAAGTTAGTGAACTGCGGAAGGAGTAGTTTTGGTGTGAAAAAGCCAGCTGTAGTCAATGTAATTGCTGATGGTTAACAGTGGATAGCTATTGCTAAGATAGTTCTGAAACAAGTGCCTAAATTTTTCAGCAAGCATTAGCTTGTTAGTAGTGTGGGCAAATACTCTTTTTAATTCGTTTTTGAAACCTGCTAATACATAAATGGACTCGGTGTAAAAGTTAAAATTAATTGCTTGAGTGGTTTGGGTCGGTTTTCTAAAGTGTACTTTTTCTACCCTGTTATACGAGTTTGAGAAAGGCAATGAAATGGTGATGAAAAGTGGGCCACTTCCAAAGTAGGATTCTTAAGCATAACTGGTTTTATAGTTGGTTTCATGCTGCAACAATAGTAGCCTACGGAGGAAGACAATGGAGGTTCCCCCGTTACCTCATGCAGGCTCTCTACTGGGCTGGTACTTTCGCATCCGTTGCAATTCGTAGCGACAATGATGAATGGGAGCCAAAATCTTAACGTGAGGTGTTGCTGGTGGAGTCATGCACAACAGAACCATAATCCACTTGGAACGAATGAGTGGATGGTGCAAGCATAATAACCTAACGACCCAGTCAGCACCCCAGTTGGCACCAGTTAAAGCCCGCATGTCAGTGAAAGAGCGGTTGCATTTATTGTGCAACTGCTTTATATATGGAACCCAAGTAAGCCTTTCATCAAAATGTAGGCCCTAGAATGTGGTATCTTTGGCAACCAGTTTCCCCTAGTTTTCTGGCTCAAAAAACAGTCCACTTTGGCGACAAAATGGATGCAAACAGTTTTGTTAGATGAAAAACGAAGGCCATGAGCAGAGGCCCAATCATGCACCTTGTTAATGGGCAACTGCAACTGCCTCTCGAAGGAAGCCACTTCGACCGTGGTGTCTGCCTCCGATCCAAAGCACTCTTTCCAATATTGTTGTTGATAGTAAACGCATAAATACTTGGTAAGAGCTGTCTTTCTGCGACAGTGAGACTTTTACCAGCCCTTATATTGAAAAATTAGAAGGCTAACGATTCAGTTGTACGCCGCATATTAACAGAAGAAAAAATCGGATTTCAGGGGCGATCTGCTCAGATGGTTGAAAGCATTCACTGGTGGGTCTCACACAGCGAGCTCAACTCGAGGATACTTTTTCTTCTGCTAAAAATGTCATCAGTGGTGTCCGTCAAGGCTCAGTTTTTGGTCCAGTAATTTTTGTGATCTACGTGAGTGACCTCCACTGCCTGAACCCAGATCTTCACAATCTTAATTTCGCTGATGATTTGAAAGTGGGAAACACCATCATTGATGTGCTTGATAGCCCGATAGCTTTACATAAGCTTGATAGCTTAGATATAAATCATATCTTGTAATGGGCGGCGACGTGGCAACTACCTTTATCAGAGCCTAAATGCTGCCTGCGCCTTCCATAAAGCATAAAGTATAACACAAATCATAACGCAAATGTAACACAACACATAACATAAATCTAAACCTACACAAAAGCATAAGACAAATCTAACCTACACCTTTAATACCCTTGCCAGAAGCAACATAATACATAACTCAATGAAGAGAGTGTATCATCTGAATCTTTCAAAATTGTTTCATTGGTATAATTAGTTCATTATCATAATTGTTCAACAGTACAAAGAATTAGTATTAAAAAACGCTTAAGTGTATAAAATACGAATGTTAGCCTTACAAAACATAAAGCCCTAAAGGAAAAGACATTAGAAAAAGACATGTAAGCCATCAGCGTCGCACTAATACGTGTAAAAGAATCTCCAGCAACCCAACAAACAAGCTTGATATTCTTTTACGCATATTAGTGCGACGCTGATGGCTTACATGTCTTTTTCTAATATCTTTTCCTTTAGGGCTTTATGATTTTTAAGGCTTACATCCGTATTTTATACGCTTAAGCGTTTTTTAATACTAATATCCATTATTTTTTTGTTTCAGCAAGAATTGCACAGAAAAGAATACTGTAATCACCTTAAAATAACTGTTATAGGACAGCCTTTTTAATAATCAATTTTAAGAGCTATAAAAATTGAAAATCGGTTCTTTGGTTCGATCTCTAGGTGAAGGCAAAATTTCCCCAAGAAGAAGAACAACAATAATTGTAGTCACATTAAAATAGCGTTCAAAAGGCCATAGGATTTCTGAATACCTATGTTTTAAGCTGTAAAACTTGAGCATCGGTTCATTTGTTCGATTTTCAGGTGTAGCATAGCTGTTACGGGCCAGAATTTGGGCTAATTATGAACATCAAGCTAAAAGTCATGAAATTTAGTACACAAATCAATTCGTAGTTAAGAAATCGAGCTAGCTATGGAATCTCTCGAGATGCCCCCTAAGGTCCCTTCCTGCCCCCCTACCACACTCCCCGGTACTACTATGAATTTTGGTACTATGAATTTTGGTACGCCTATCATTTCTAGTAGTAGAAATCGAACCAGCAATGGATCCCCACGAATTACCACCAGCATCCCCAGCATCCCTTGTCCCTCCTTTGCACCTCATGAAACATCGATGGCCAATGAGGGGGGCACAGGAAGGAGCTGGGGGCCCTTTGTGGGGTATTTCATGGGGATTCCATGGCTTGTTCAACTTCTACTGCTAAGAATGACTTGTGTACCAATTTTCAAGCTTTTAGAATAATTTGCAAAAGTCAGTGAGGGGAAACAAGGAATTGCTGGAGCCCTTTTGGGGGTATTTCATGGGGTTCCATGGCTGATTTGATTTATGCTGCTAAAAATGACTTGTACACCAAATTTCATTATTTTTACTTGATCTAGAAGAATTTGTTTTCCAAGCCCCTGGGAGTAGGCACGGGCGGGGAGACGCTGAAGGTATTTGGGGGTATTTCATGGAGGTCCATGGCTGGTTTGATATTTTATGGTAAGAAGACTTGTGTACCAAATTTCGTGTTTTTAGCTTGATTTTCTGAAATTTGTTTCTCCACTTAATGACTTCTGCTCAGTGCTCTACAATAATTATTGCTCTACCGACGAGAATACGGCAGTCATATCTAAATCGTGTTCAAAAAGCCCTGGTCGGTGTTAATACCTACTTGTAAGCTATACAAATTCAAAATCGGTTCATTGGTCTCTATGTGAGAGCAAAGGTTCTAGCCCATTTGGCTTTCCGTGTCAAGAATATTGTAGTTACATTAAAATATCATACGAAAGGCCCTCAGCCATGTCCATACCTGCGTTTTAAGCTATAGAACTTGAATATCGGTTGAGTGGTTCGATCTCCAGGTGACAGCAAAGAGTCGCCACAACATCATTAATGATTTGCGCCCAGTGCTGTACAATTGCTCTACCGACGAGAATACCGTTAGTCACATCAAATTCGTGTTCAAGAGTCGCTAGTCGGTGTTAACACCCACATTTTAAGCTATAGAAATTGAAAATCGGTTCATTGGTTTGATCTCTAGGTGAGTGCAAAAGTTCTAGCCCATTTGGCTTTCCGTGTCAAGAATATTGTAGTTACATTAAAATAGCCTGCGAAAGGCCCTATGCCTTGTCCATACCTACGTTTTAAGCTATAGAACTTGAAAATCGGTTGAGTGGTTAGGTCTCCAGGTGAGAGTAAAGAGTCATAACAACAACATTAATGATTTGTGCCCAGTGCTCTACAATAATATTTGCTCTGCCGACGAGATTATTGTAGTCTTATCAAAATCGTGTTCAAAAGGCCCTGGTCGGTGTTAATACCTACATTTTAAGCTATACAAATTGAAAATCGGTTCATTGGTTCGATCTCTAGGTGAGAGCAAAAGTTCTAGCCCATTTGGCTTTCCGTGTCAAGAATATTGTAGTTGCATTAAAATAGCCTGCAAAAGGCCCTAGGCGATGTCCATACCTACGTTTTAAGCTATAGAACTTGAAAATCGGTTCAGTGGTTCGATCTCCAGGTCAGCGCAAAGAGTCCCAACAACAACAACAACAACAACAACAACAACAACAACAACAAGAAATGGCCATGCCGTGGACGCCGAACGGTTCAATCGTTGTCATTAAAATTCGTAATGCGGTGAAATAGTTATGACACGACCCCAAATACCGAATTTCGTTGGTCTATGTCAATTTTGGGCGAAACTATTGGAGTTCAAAGTTTGACGTTTAACATGGAAGTTCATGCTGAGACTTACATAAGGACCGCGGTCCTTGATAAAAAATAAAATCTTGATATTTGTTTGGTTTGTTCGAACTGAATATAGCAATGTTAAAATATTGCGACATTCTTTTACCACTGCAGTTACTTTTCATTGTAGTGGTACAGCAATAAAAATCACCTACAAAAGCTTTTCAAGGAGAAATGATTTTTCATTTGCTATGGAGGCTATGGAATGTTTACATGTGTTGTTTTGTTTATCACAGTATCGGCTAAATGTTGTTTTTATATGACATAGTTAGTTAAATGTACACGAGTTATTTTCTCTCAGATAGTTCGTTACTTTGAAACTAGTGGTAAGACATTGCATGGGTGTCCCAAACTCAACGGGTAGGCAGGCGATCGCAACTCTTTGTGGGGCTAATAAATGTAGAGTGGTGTAAATGGTGATACGCCATGGAATGCACACGAACAGGGGTGACAGTTTCATCTATTAAGAATGGCATAGTGCGCTATCTAGGCTTGAATGATTAACCATGTGCTTTAGATGGGTAATCCAGACCAGTCCATTGAAACTGACTATCACTGTGAGATAAGGGAACACACCCTAAATACACAAAAAGTCTAAATTGTTCACATTCATCCTTAGGGCAAGAGAGGAAAGAAATTATATTTCAGTTAAATTCAGTTTTAAAAAAACATTTTAGAATTAGTTGAGTTGTTGAAAGAATGCCCTATGGGAACATTTCCCATTTCAGCTACCATATTAAATGTTTCCATTTGTTAAGTTGAACATAACACTGTACTGTGCTCATGAAAATATTTTTAACGTAACACTGTATATTTCAATAAAATTAAATAGTTTGTACGTTTTACTTTATAGTCTTTGTAGAGTTAAAAGGACTTACTGGCAAAATTAGTCTACTACTTAAAACTTAATTTGCATTTTCTTACATGTCTACTATTCTTGCATGGATTGCGTATTATAATATTATTACTGTCAGCTAGACACTCATTTCGTAGATTGGAGCCACAGAATAGTAGACAGAATAGTAGAGAAGGATAAATAACGTATTACTGTAAAAGTGAATACTGGTACTTGTTTTCCTTCTATACATTACTGTTCTATTTTAAACTAGGGCCATGTAGAAACCAGAAGAGCCGTTTATTTCAAAAGATTTGACAAATGGAAACCTGTTTTTTTTTTACAAACCCTAAAATTTGTCACACTGGACAAGATTGAAGTTTATTTAGGTAACAATATAAGCACGATTCAAGTGGCTCCGTACTCTGCTAGTGAGTCTTAGCCGTATGTACGGTGTTATATTCTTTAAATGTTGCATTGAACCATTTAGACTTCATGGAAACCACATGATCATTCAGACTATATAACCTCAAACAACATCTACGGAACCTCCTGTTACCGGAAATGCCAACATACTCACAAATATTCGGTCATCACGAAAGTTTTTCTCGATTTTTCGTAGGACAATGTTTAATTCTTTATTGACCGCTCGTGAACCTGTTGGTATATCTAGAGTACAGAAAAACAGTGTTGTTAGCATATGTATAAATGGGCGACTGGGCGTGGTTTAATTTTGAGTGTGACACGTTTGCTGAGTTAA
The DNA here is from genome assembly GCA_023313725.1 of Lithobius niger. Lineage (NCBI taxonomy): Eukaryota > Metazoa > Arthropoda > Chilopoda > Lithobiomorpha > Lithobiidae > Lithobius > Lithobius niger. The sequence continues at coordinate 11,014 of JAHWFP010178083.1, forward strand.
AAAGAAATAGTTCTTATCGCTTATTGAATAATGCAACCGAAGTGTGGGTTAAACCACAGCCACCTACAGTAAAAGGCCGGATCAGCTTTGCCTTCCACAATGCTCCGCTAGAAGGCGCGACAAATACAGACACGATAAAGTTTGCCAAATGGCGTCATCGGTTGACAGAATTCGGAACCCTCGTCGGTTAGTTTGAAATTTCGCCACTGTAGTGTAGAGATGGCAGCACCTAGCAAACTCTGTAATGTGTGGTGCAGTGGCAACCCGGACCACTGCACTGTGACTGAGGTTGGCGCTAATGACCAAGTTGTCGACGCGCCATTAAGCCTCAATCCCCCCCCCCCTAGCAAACTTGTGCTTCCTTCTATGTCTATGGTTGATTTTACGCGCTCAATTTGTCTTGATAATGATCCGGCCTTTACTGTAGGTGGCTGTGGTTAAAATCATGCCAATTATCTCCACAAAACGAAGATGAAGTCATTTAGACAAACGCTAGTGTGTTGCAGCCAAGTGATGTAGACATCCAATTGTAAGACTTCTTGTAGAATTAGTCTTTAGACGGAGTATGTAGCGTTGAGGCTGGTAGGCTCCAGTGAGGATCAATAAGTAAATGAAATACTGTAAGATATCCAATTGTCAAAGATGTCAAAAGCACTGATTGTTCAAATAGAACGGCGACTTCACTAACATACCAAGTCTGTTATCTGTATGTATCAAAAAGCTGCTGATTTCTGCATGATGAATCAATCCCAATGTGACGAAAATTCTGAAAATCGTTGCAAACTTGAAAGAGAAAGTCCAAGGACAATCAACAAAATTCTGGTTGGGTTGTCAGCGTTGATAGCGTTGTAGAGTTCTCAAGGAATGGACTTTGTTGGTTTTCTACAGTCCTGCTTGTAATGGTAAGCCTACGTTAAATTCCTTAGACATTTGTTCAAAGCTGCTGAGCGTTAGGGAAGTCGTATAACTCGCCGTCCAGCAAAGGATGTTGATGATGTGGGACTGAGAGGGTCAGGATAAAGGCGTGGGAGGGTGCGAGAATCATCAAACTAATGATAAAACCATTATTTCTTTGTGGATATCAAATGGTTATATTTCCATTGAAGAACGTGATATTGCATGTCTTGGACACGGACTTTTGTTATGAACCTAATTGCTGTGCTAACATGACATGGGAATATAGCTGGTCATTACTTACGGCATCCATGTTGAAAACCTCTCTAAAAGCTAACCTTAACGGCCGGTTGCCACCAAATTACGATTGAAGCATCTAGGCTTATCGAGTTCTCTCTCACAGGAAGCAAAGGAATGCGGAAAACAAAACTTTTAAACGCAAGAAACAAGCCACGTGACTCCTTAATTATTGAGTAAACATTTGGTACACCCTCGTGCACCTCGAAACGAGCTATAAAGCTTAACGATATTAGTGTCACTAGACGGTTCCAGGAAATTTTCTTTATATTTTTCTGTGGCCCCATCTAGTGACATCAATATCGTTAATCTTCGTAGCTTGTTTCTAGGTGCACGAAGGCGTACCAAATTTTTACTCAATAATTAAGGAGTCACGTGGCTTGCATCTTGCGCTTAAAAGTTTTGCTTTGTGCAAGAGAGAACTCGATAGGCCTAGATGATGCAATGTTAATTTGGTGGCAACCGGCCTTTAAGGTAAATTCGACAGTGAAAAAATATCACGGTATTGTTACTTCCGGGATGTATAGGTTATACCCATGGTTTGCAACAATGCCGAGGAGAATAATGGATTTAGACCGCTAAGGATGCCAACAAGAGTCCGAGGCGAAGGAAAGGTTTCTGTTGGCAACGGAGAAGGCGTATCGTAGGTCCTGCGCCATTGCATTTTTACAAAAAGCCTGAGACAACGGAAGATAATGTTAAGATGTTAAGTTATTCCTACACTTTTAAAAATGAAATGGTAAATTATGCCCATACTTTAACAATGAAATGTTAAGTTATTCTCTTAGTCTCCACTTACAACAATCAATCTTCGCAACAATTGAAGTTGGAATTGAATTGAATTGAATTTTTATTTACGTGAGTCTATAAGGACCTTAGTCATACACTCAACTCTAAACTTAGTTGGATTCATAGTTTGTAACAATCAACCATGGGCACAAGGTACAGTTGCAGTCTTAACAATTTATCTAGACACACGCTAGTGTGTTGCCGCCAAAAAACAGTAGACCATCCCATTGTAGACATCCGATTGTTAAAAAATTGATTGTTCAATGTTCATGATAAAAAGGCGGTTCACTAGCAGACATGTTAACCGTAAGCAACTGAAAGCATATTTTGGCATGTTGAGGATAAATCCCAATGCGACAGAAATATTTCAAATTGTAGAGAATATAAGGGGAAGGGTCAGAGATTAAGAAAAACTAAAATTTAAAGGATCAGAGTCCACCAATCATAAAGAAAAAGATGCGTCAATAACGTTGTTTTTATGTTACTGTCTAGATAGCTAGCTAATGGGATTTTTCCCATGTTAAATCCCATAGACTTTCTGCTTACGGCTAGCGCAAAATTAAGAAGGCCTACGTAGCTGAATTTTGGTACACGGATGCATGGTGATCTGAGCATGGTCCTTTTGTTAGTTTGAGAGTTGCAGAGGTCAGGACAAATGCGTGGGAGATAACTAGCCGGAGTGGGACTCGAAATCTGGGACTTGCCACTTACTATTCGCTTAGTGTATCTTGTATTTTCACAAGGCCAGTCTTTAATGCGGACTGTTTGGTTCATTAAGCGGTTAACAAAGTTGTATGTATGTAAACCTCATGAAGGTAGGTGTCTTTCCGAGCGATTACGTCCTATTAAAATTGTTATAACCACCTGGTACAAAACAAACCACCTGTACCAAAACTGTAACAAACCACCTGTGCAAAACTGGTACATAATTCATTGTGCCCACATTGTCTCTGTTGCAAATCGTCGGCTTTCAATCGTTCTGCGTTGTTTTACTTCTGGAGGTGTTCCAACAAAAATCTGGGTTTTTAAATTATATGTGAAACCACTGCTGGAATACGCAAGCCCGGTGTGGTCCCCCTTCCTTCTCAAGGATATTGACCTAATTGAGTTGGTACAGAGGCGGTTCACCAAAGGTTGCCGCCTTTTTTATATAGATCAACTTATTGATGCCCTACTTTGTTCTTTTTATGCACTGTTAGTGAAATTTTATTGGGTTTGATGTAATTTAGGCTGGCAGTAAGTGATACTAGCGATCCTTGCCTGACCTGTTTGCTTTGCAAACAAATGTTCTATCATTATTATTATTACTATTATAAGAAAAAGCCGTTCTACTCCAAAAAAGCGTCGACAAGCTCGACAACATATCACTAACAAGCAAATGATACTTCCGTAATTTTGCCAAAAGGTGTGAAAATCCTTCGAAATAAAACTAACAGACACTGCAAATAAAAAATATAAAACGAAGACTAGCACGTTAAATACAGACATAACGCCATGTACCCATTCATGTTGAAGCAACTAATCTGCCAAAGAGAACATAACGTGTTCACAAATTACTAACAATTTATAAAAAAGAATTCTCACACGAGTTGTTTTAAGTCTTGTGAAAGTTTTGGTATCCATCCAAAACCAAAACTGGTAGAAACAAACCATAATGGCCTTGAAAAGTGGTGATATCATCAGTGAATTCAAGGCCACCCAAATAAATCCTGACAGAAATGGGAACAAATAACCGTGTCCTCCTAACCACAATCATTTAATCGTAAATAACAACAGTCGACCGATTGTTACTTACGATTCGGTGACCATGGCACGAAGTTTACTTGGGCTCCATTTTCTAGTGGAATGATATCACTGCCTTCTAACGCCATTATGTTTTGTAAACCTAGCGGATTTTTCTACCAGTTTTAGCATCAGGGGGTTACACTGCAGCAAAAAAATAGTGTCTTACCGAGTAAAGTGTGTAGGCTTTCAACCCCGTCAAATTACTGGCACTAAACGTGAAGTCAATTATTCATTATGGAATCACATGAGTACTGGACAAATTCAAGCGACAATTTTATCATTAATCGTGAAACCCATGCTGGTATTTTCTGGACTTGATTAATTATCGTTTCGTGAAGGAAAGCACTAGAAATTATGAATTTGTTACGGAATTTAATGGGTGACATCACAAAACCTACTTTCATAGTTGAGGTAAATGTTACAAATAATAATTAGTTGGCTCGTTTTGACCACTAGCTGTAATAAAATATTTGTTTCATGAAATGTCTGCTTGGGCCTTCGCCCATTCTTTCTCCTGAAAAAATCAAGAGGATGAAATTTATCCTCCTCGATGGAGTTCTTCGAGAGCTGACTGGGAGGTCTTCACTGCATATGTAGTTTTCCCGGTGTCATTTGATGAATATGAGAACTTAGAACAGCTCCTGATTTTAATGTTGTTCTACAGACATCTAACATTTTAGCTAGAATATCAGACCCGTGGTGTCATGATCACTGTTGATGATCTGCAAAAGGCACGAGGTCGACTCTTTCACTCAAGTCGATATGGTTGCCCACAAATTGGCAAAAGCTGTAGAACGTTAGTCCGCCAGCCAGCCAAGAGGTTCTTTGAGGTAAATATGTCTCCTCTATCAAGAGGACTTCTCCCCATGAAGGTATTTGTACAAAGATTTGTCGTCTATATGGACGTAACTTACAACTCCTATATTGTTGCATTTAATAAGAGGATTTCGTCCGGAACCTACCCCGAGATCTTCGAGCTGATAGTAAAATACTATATACCTGGTCCCTCTTGCTGAAAACTATTCACATGATGCCCAGCGATATATTCCTACTGTTAAAACCCTGTACAGATCTCTCAAATACGTCGTGCTGTCGGCCTATAGCACTAACTAACTGCCTTTGTAAGCTAATTGATCTGACAGTTAGCACTATCTGAAAGTTTGAAACTGCTGGTGCTGTCTCGTTTGAACAAACCGGTTTCAGCTAATGCCACTCATCTTTGGATCAAATGCAGTCACTGGAGTCACAGCCAGGAATCTTTCTCTACGCAGCAGCACTTAGTGTCTCTATTTTTTTATCATTACTTATTACGAAGCTTATAATAACATCTGCTGGTGCGGAATTTTTATAGATCTTAATTACTATGGCTTGCATTGTAGTGTGTCTGGTCGAAAGAATGCTTTGAATAGTTCGTTCGCGAATTAACTCTGCAGTGTTCACCTCACTTTCTAAGCAACTTTCTCTGTCAGTGATAGCTTTGCATGGCTCTTTCCACGTTTCACTTGAGTCGTAGGTTAAGACACGTGATTTGGTGACGGTGATAGTTCCATTCAAGGAGGAATTCCCCCACTAAATAAGGATCATGGTAAGATAACCGAAAACTTGCAAATTGATGTGCGCTTTGTGGTTGCAAACCAACCCGTTTGTGCACTGACAGATTCCACAAAAACAGCTAGTTTTTTTTCCCTGGCATAATCATTGCTTGCAGTTCCTGTAATCGTCAAACCATCTGCTTTGGGTACTTTGATTGGTTGTGAACAGTCGACTTGGTACGCTTTATTTAGTTTGGTCGTTCTGGTAAAAGACACGAATGTGTTGCTACAAGAATCGCTTGATATACCATCTTGCGTAGCCGTGCAGCCGTGGGCTGCCAGTTTCGTTAGAACTGTCACTGTTTAACTGGATGTTTTTATTTTTGGCGAAGACAACAATTCAGTTCATGGAGTAGTAGATAAAAGATGTAACCCAACCTAAGAATAGCTTAAAACTTGCAACATGGAGTGCCTGGAAAGGTTGTAAAACTAAAGCCGTTTACATACTGACGGATTTCATAACCCAGTATGACAAGTACTAGGGCTGCCACCATCACATATTGACATACAGGATCGGAGCGTGAAATTTCATCTGGGGAGGAGAAGGGTAGTTTCACGAGGTGGGTGGGAGACAGTTGCACCGACATAGTCGTTCCACCCACCTCTCCCTCCCTCCTTTCCGTTTTTTCTTTTTTGTACTGAATCTTCAACGATATTTTTCCTGGTGGGAGACTCAGTTGTCCTGTTGCCGCTGATCGAACGCTCCTCCTTACTTTGTACGTTTTTGTATTGAGTCTCCTTCCCCCTCCCACCTTTACTTTTTATTTTTGAACAGAGTTTATCACAGTTTTTCCGTAGTTTCCTTGCTCCCCTCCCGAATACATATTCCACGCCTTCTCCGTGTTGTTTCCCTCCCTCCTTCCCCCTCCCTTACTTTTTTCATTCCCTCTCCTCTTTCCGTCCTTCCTAGTTCTATCGTTCTCTTAATTTTTGTTCTGATACCTTGGCATTTTTTTTCCGGATCGTTTCATTTTTCTTCTCAACTACAAAACAGTTTTTTGTTGATGGACATAGCGGTTGTATGTTTATCGTGGACCTGGATTGAAGATCCTCAAACTGTTAAATTCTTTGTTTGTTTGTATACCATATTATACAATATGGAATCCACGCTATCCAGACACACGCTAGTGTATCGCGCCAAGTCAGGCAACAAACATTACACCAATTCAATTGTCTAGGACGCAAACCATCGCAGCGCGACGCCACAGCGTAAGTGTCTTATATCCTGAAACGTATTGGGCACATTTCAGGTAGTTGGGGGAAAATAATAATACAGCACAAAAGCTTAAATTGTGGTAAAATGGAGAGCCATGACCCACCAGACAAAAATTAACTCTTGTAGGAATGTCAGCTAAGCGGCTTTAAAAGCAAAATATGACCCTCAATAACGTTGTAAATGTGTTTCTAGTTTCTAGCTAGTAAGTCAAGTCCGCTCATCCCCATGCTAATTCTAATGGGATGATTATTCAACGATACCGAGATAGCGGAAAGGTTTGAAATTAGACGAAAGGCTGCAGAACGATACGAACTGTACATCTTTTCTGGTTTACAGCCTGGGAGTGTAACGGGAATGGCGTGGGAGGGCGAGTAAGTACGAAAGTATTGTTATAAGCATTATTAGTATTGTCGGCATCGTCACTGATTCGATGGTCAAATTTCGGAAAATGACAACGTGTATACTGACGTGCGTATCTAGACACACGCTAGTGTGTCGTCACAAATCTAAACAACGTTACGAAAGAAATTGATTCTACGTCCAATTCACGAAAAACAAACAAAATGTCAAAATAAAGCCAAAAACAGGTG
>JAHWFP010178084.1:0-43889 GCA_023313725.1 Lithobius niger
GCGAGGCTATGCGCGCCTCACATTCAATGTACCGTCCAGATTCCACCCTAAAAATTCTGTGTACCATCCAGATTACCGCTAAAGGTAAGTGACGACTTACTTTGTATTGTACTTCGCGATAAGAGAGGGGCCATCTCGATGTCCGTGCTTAGTCTCTAATCGACCGCAATTTGAAGAGCTGACTTGCCGAATTGCGCAGTTACACGCCGCAATTTTTCGTATGAGCGCACACCTTTACGATGACATTTCGCTGACGTCATTCACAGATTGTATACTATCGGGTGACGGTTTTTCGCTTAAGGACTTGTTTATAGAGGTTATCATACTTCAAACGGCGTATGTATATTCTGTTGAGCGTAATACCTTTTGTACTTGCGCACTGCAAGTGACCCACCAACATACTTGAATTTCGCCGGATCAGAATTGAACAAATGTGCCTGGCTTTTGATGAGATGTCGCTGACGTAAATCCCGTACCCCCGTTTTTTGGCCACAACCGCATTAATTCGACGTGTGACACGTCGAATTAAAAAGCTAAATAAACTAACAATAATAATTATTATTTAAACTTACCTGAAAGTAAATGAAACTTCTCTACTCCGAGAAAGTGGCCAATTTGGACGGAGTTCCAAAAATGAACTGGATGAATCAGTGAATGTGAATATTTGCTCTTCAGTAAGAGGAATGCATATCAACGAAGGAATAAACATGAGTGCCAAAATGGCCGACGTGGTATAGGTGTCATGACGAGGGAGAGGAAGTGGAATCCACATGTTGAAGCATCGGCGCCTGGTACGTGTGAACTGAAACAACAGAAAAAATGTTATGTATGGTTAGAATGCTGTATTGGTCCGTAAATGGATGCTCTTTACTTGTGTACATAAAGAGTGCAATTCGCGCATCGGGCAACAATGTCACTTCATTCTGCAACAATAAATCCACACAGAATAAAAAGTGCCGTTACAAGTTTTATTGCACCATGGGTGCTACACACAATAACTTTGAAACTAACTTTTCGGTGCCTAATTTAGCATCGCTCGCTATCAATCACGAACGTCTTGTTAAAAATAACAGACAAACCGTAGCATGTAGCGCAGGGCATTGGGGGGAGGGGGGGGTAGAGAAATGAACTTCCATTTGAGTGGACACTTGCGACACAAAATGAGAATATAATGAAGATTCTTGCTTATACATAAGGGCGGTTGGACCTCTGATGGCGGAATTTGACAACATGCAATTGTTTTAACACATCTGCAATATTGCACATGCCACAGGTTATATTGGCAGGATTCTTAATCCTCACTTGTCATCGAGAAAACGCTCACTCAACTTGAAAGATTCCTGCATCCCTCTCCCCCCAACTACTAGCCAAGTTTTTTTTTTTTTTTTTTTAACCGAGCCTGTATTTGTCCCAGTGAAGATTGAGGTGCCAATTTACCTCTAAAAATACGTACCTGTTGTTTTTTTTTATGCGTGATTTTTTTTTGTTAATTGTTTTTATTGAATGGGCATTTTTATTTTATTATAAGGGTGTTGACTGTTGAAGTAGGCACCACTTGCAATTAAACTAAAGTCAACACTACAGAACAATACCACAGTGCATCAGAAGTGTGATGAACTCTTGTTCAGGGAGGTTTCGAGTTGCAAGAGACCGTTTTACATCTTTGTATTAAAGAGACTGGATCAGATCTTTAGATTAAAATTTATTAATGCACGGCGATGACGTCACGCCAACACATCCCAATGCTAAAAGTGTAGCCGTTATATACGGTTAATCTGAAAACCCACACACGTGACCGTGGGTTAATTTTGATAACCCACACTTTTTCGATAACCCACACTTTTTTTTTGATAATCTAACACTTTTTCCACGCTCCACACAACCACTGCTCTATCACGTGACATACTTTGCAAAACTACCGTCACAAAACAAATTCAATTAACATAAATAAGCACATTTGCAACCTGCGACATTTATCGTACTAACACGAAAAAAAAAAAAACCTCGCGTAGCCTACTATGCTAGGACCCCACCCGTGCAGGAATGGTCCAATCCTCCAACCTTTCACTCCGACAGTACTAAAACTAGGCTACCGACACTTGTAAACACACCTAAATACACCTAAAAACATACGATACACAAGCGAACAGCACATTTATAACCTGGCGACATTTTACGCACTAACACGAAAAAAAAGAAAAAAAACCTCGCGTACGATGCTAGCCCCCTCCCCACCCCCACCCACGAATGAATAGTCCAAGCCGAACCCCCGACAACCTTTCGTTCCGACGGTACGAAAACTACGCTACTGACACCTTCTAAACACACTTAAAAACCTACAAGACTCAAGCGAATAGCGCATTTTATACGCTATATCTTATTTAAACTAATAAAGTAGAAAAAATACGGTTTTACCTTAAACACAAATGTCGGTGACTGGGACTGGATATAGGGACGTCCTCGCTTACGTGAGACTTTCGCAGACAGGAAGTTTAAACCGGAAGTTTGAGTTCAGGAATTTACGTCATAATTCACAAATAAAATTTTTAATTAAATTTTTTTTTAATCTCAAATAACTAGACATGTTAGCTCGACGTCACACCTTAGCATTAAAACACATATCCGTGAATTAGACCGGGTTATCCCGAAATAATTGCTCGTCTTCTCGAAACGGAACAGTCCAAAGATCTAGGGGTAGCAAAATCGAACTCGCGCCGGTGCGCTCGTGAGATCTCGCAACCCCTCGATCTTCGGACTGTTCCGTTTCTTGCAGACGAGCAATTATTTCGGGATAACTCGGTCTACTTCATGGATATCTATTACTTAACCTGTGCAGAGAAACTTCCGTTTTGCAGTTTAGCAAAGCAGAAGATTCTCTACAAAGCAGGGTTGGAAAATATCATGATTTTTTTTGCAAAAAAATCCAAATAATAGATTTTTTAAATTTAAATCAATGATATTTTTTGATTTAATCACATTTTTTCCCAAACTTGAGCAAAAATTTTTTTTAAAGTTGTGGGACACCAACATAGCTTGACAATTATTTTAGTAGTATTACTCTCATAATACTAATTGTAGAATTGCATATTTAAAAAGCTTCAACAGTAATTATGAGAGCTAAGTAGGCTGCTGTTTTGTACTCAAACTTCAACAGTAGTATTTATTATAAGAACTTAGTAGCCTACAAGACTGTAGGATATTGTTTTATAGGCCTAGTCATAACATTTTTAACAGTAATAGCAACTTAGTATGCTGTTGTTTCATACTCAAGATAGATTCAACAGTAATTACAAGAACTTGGTAGTAGTCGGTATTGTTATCATACTCAAAGTAGCTGTCTACAATAAGTAACTAGCATAAACAACAACTTAATAGGCTATAGTTTCATGCTCAATGTAGCTTCAACAGTAATTATGGGAACTTTGTTGGCTTTCATACTCAAAATATCTTTCACGAATAATTGGGTCTTCTCATTTGCTAATTGCTATTAGTCAAAGACATTTTTGCTTAGTTTCCTGTAACGTTTTTGATTCATACATTTAAACAAAAACGCTAAATTGGCAGCTTTGCATATGCCTAAACGATTTCGAAGTTTGCATTGCACCAGTCCAAACTGTGAAATTACCCTTTCCACATGTTCACTGGAGGCAGTTGCAGTGTGTAACAACTGTTCTGGTACATCGATCACCTCCTGATCCACTTTGTCCTACTGTTAAGTCCACATTCGAGTGACTAGACCAAACTGACAACGTTTTGGTTGAACAAAGATTGAGTGAATGGTTTGGCTTTATCTTTAAATTTAACGAATATTTAACGAGCACAGGAACTATATTTGGATAATTTTCATAGCCCAGAGTTGTACCCTTTTCCATAAGTCTTCACCCACAACAGATGGAGTTGTAACCTTAGCCAAATAGTGAGCTAGTGTTAGAGCTGGCTGGAAACATTTTTGCTTATTTATACTATTTTGCATATTTCTTATACTTTTAGCATTAATTTCATTTTTAATTTTAAAATGATTTAAATCAATGATTTTTATTGATGATTTAATCATTGATTTAATCAATGATTTAATCATTGATTTAATCAATGATTTAATCATTTTGAAATTAAAAATGAACCAAAAAAAATCATTTTGATTAAATCATTGCCAACCCTGCACAAAGTTTTAAAAGTTTCATGCGGTTGCAGTTTAGCAATAACACGACAACTTTTAGAACAAGTAGTGCCACAGACAACCTGTGCAAGAGATTATGGGAATTTGACAAACTGAATGAAGTGTACGGGGAATACTGACGTCCATCTGTTACAGGCTATTGCAACAATACTGACATTCGCTAAAAGACTGACCCATACGTTTGCCTCTTTCCCTTTCCTCCCATCCCCAGTACAACTGTGACCCAAACTCTTCTTGGCTCTCCAACGAGCTGGGGGTACTCAACAGCTCCTAGTATACTTATACTAGCTGTTCCCGGAGTAACATACACCGGTCTATTAGAAAGCCACGTTTTCACACTGTCCCGTTTGTTGTCACACTGTCCCAACCAGCGAAGGTGCACAACAAGCTTTATCTCAGCTGGCCTTGCATTAGTGATTTTGGCGTTAGCAATCGCAGTAGATGTCGCCCCCAGCCATGCACTCACCACCACTTGGCTCAACACATCCCCACGTGAAGACTTCACTGCTGAATAGCTTTGTTGCTCTAAGTAAAATAAGTAGGAATAGAGCCTGTAACTACACATTTAAACAAGATTCGTCTTTGAAGCTGCCTCGAAGGCTACTTTGGTTCTGGCATATTATGCAGTTTAGATTAGCTTGTTTTAATGTGAAAACAAACCCTTTACTCTTCAATCTATGCATGTAGCTGGCGTTTGCTGATTGGCATTGTTGCATAATAACAATGTTTAAAACAAAGTAAAAAATGGTAATCAATCTGGTCGTTTAAGGGCTACCTAATCCCTGACCAATTACAAAAGGCCTTACGGAAAGAGCACATCTACAGAGAAATGCCTGTAAAATGAGATAAGAACCAGCTTTACAGGACAAATAGTTTATCTGCAGAACATAGTTGAAACTTGTCGTGCCAACAAGAACAAGCCAAAAACGAACTTCATGGCTTCAGCTCAAGTACAAATCCCCAATTTTTTTCAGCGGCTTTTAATGGAGTTTGGTGTGCTCGTTGACCAAGTCGAATATCGAAAAATATTCACAGACGGCGGAGATATTAAGCGTCAAAATTTAGGCTTTAACATGGGTGGATGAGGTCAAAACTTACAATAAAGGTCTTTGCTAACGTACGTTTTCGACTCGGGAATAATTATGATAATGGTAAAACTGATGGACGTTAATTTACTCAACTTTGTTCAACTTCTTGTCAGTTTTCTACACTATTTTGAGAAGACTTGGGAAAATCTTGGGGAGCTGAGGATGAACTGTGGGTTAATAAATGTTTATCACTGCATGCTCAATTGGGAAGAAACCCAATTTGAATTAGTTAAAAAAAAAAAGCAAAATTATCTCTCCATCCAATTTAAGGTTTGTGGAAAACCAAAACTGTCACAAGTAACTACAGTATTAAATTCTACTGAATTGTACTAATTCTACTCTAGTACAATTTTTTGAAATTTAATGTTATATAAACCATCAACCTCTCACCCCTCAAAACAAAATCCTTAACCCCCCCCCCCCCCCACCACACACACACACTGACCACTCTATAATAAAAGGTCTCCAAGATTGCCCATTACTATTATGCTTGTTGCAAAAGTGGAGATGCATTCTTTCACACACGGACACTCACGATGATTTGCGGAATTAGGCCTAGAGTCCGGAAAGCAAAATTTGTTTGGTTAATGTTCAATAAATACAGATGCAACGGAAATAGGTTTGCACTTGCATTTCTCTATGCTTTGCAGAGGGTGTGGCGTGGTTCACGCCCTAATTATGTGTTAGTGATGAATCCTCAATTTAGATAACAGCTGCTTTCTGGTATGCTGGCAAAGTGTCAAATTGAGCTTGTCTACCAGCTGTGATTAAACGTGTTGCAAATCCAATAACTGAGCTCGAAATGCTAAATTACGGGCCATCCCTTTTTTTTACACTAATACGGAGTCAGAGGCATGTCGGACTTGCTTTTTTAACATAGCCTTGCAGTGCCTCTAATTGACAAAAACAAACATACGTGACTTTAAATTTGGGAGGGTGGTATGGTGCTGTACTTATTTCATTAGCTGGTAACCCGTCCAAGGGCGGAAACCCGTCTAAGGATGGCAACTCATCTAACCCGTTAAGGTAACCAGTCTAGCCGTGAAGGTAAATTCGGTAACCTGGCTAAGGACGGCAAGCCATCTAGCCTGTGAAGGTAATCCTTCTAAGGCCGGCAATATGTCTAGCCCGTGAAGGTAACCTGTCTAAGGACGGCAACCTGTCTAGCCCGCGAAGGTTACCCATCTCGGACGGCAACCCGTTTAGCCTGTGAGGGTAATCCGATTAAGGACGGCAACCTGTCTAGCCCATGATGGTACCCCATCTAGCCCGTAAAGGTACAATGTCTACGGACAGCAACCTATCTAGCCCGTGATGGTAACCCATTTAAGGGCGGCAACCCGTCTAGCCTGTGAAGGTAACCCCTTTAAGTACGGCAACCCATCTCGCCCGTGAAGGTAACCCGTTTAAGAATGACAACCCGTCTAACAACAGCAACCTGTCTAGCCCGTGAAGGTAACATGTTTAACCATTTACTTCACGGACATTTTTAAGAACTTTCAACCACATTTCCTCATGAAAACTACCAGTTTCTCCACAATTGCGCATCACAGTAGAAAATTATACTGCAACCTTTCAATCCTTTGCAAGTTTCTATTTTTAATTCTAAAATATCCAGGTAGCTTCAGTACCCTGACTTAAAAATTGCAACTAAACTGCTTAATAATTATGTTTCACTAATTTGAAGTGCAAGACACGAGAAGCATAAAAATGCGTATGTTTGTGAATCATGGAGAAGCATAGAAAAGCGTATACGTGAAGGAAAGGGTTAAGGACGGCAGTCCATCTAGCCCATGATGGTAATCAATTCAAGGACGGCAACCCGTCTAGCCCATGAAGGTAACCTGTTTAAGGAGGCAACCTGTCTAGCTCGTGAAGGTAACCAGGCTAAGGACAGGAACCCATCTAGCCTATGATGGTACCCCGTCTAAGGACAGCAACCCGGCTAGCCTGTGAAGGTAACATGTCTAAGGACGGTAACCCATATTGCCCATGATGGTAACCAATTCAAGGATGACAACCCTTCTAGCCTATGAAGGTAACCCGTTTAAGGATGTCAATCCGTTTAGCTTGTGAAGGTAACCCGTCTAAGGATGGCAACCCATCTACCCCATGAAGGTAACCCTTCTAAGAACGGCAACCCGTCTAGCCTGTGAAGGTAACCCATCCAATGATGGCAATCCCTAGCCTGTAATGGTAACTTGTCTAAGGACAGGAACCCGTCTAGACCATGAAGGCAACTAACCTAAGGATGACAACACGTTTAGTCAGTGTTGGTAACCCATCTAGCCCGTGAAGGTAACCAGGCTAAGGACAGCAACCCGGCTAGTCCGGAGAAGGTAACATGTCTAAGGACGGTAACCCATATCGCCCATGATGGTAACCAATTCAAAGATGGCAACCCATCTAGCCCATGAAGGTAACGATTCTAAGGACGGCAACCTGTCTAGCCTGTGATGGTAACCCATCCAATGATGGCAACCCCTAGCCTGTAATGTTAACTTGTCTAAGGACAGCAACCCATCTAGACCATGAAGGTAACTAACCTAAGGATGACAACACGTTTAGTCAGTGTTGGTAACCCGTCTTGCCCGTGAAGGTAACCAATGTAAGGGCGGCAACCCGTCTAGCCCGTGAAGATTACCCTTCTATGGATTGCAACTCGTCTAGCCCATGATGGTAACACGTCTAGCCCATGAAGTTAATCAGTCCAAGGGCTGCAACCTATCTACCCCGTGATGGCAACCTGTCTAGCCCTTGAAGGTAACCCATCTAAGGAAGCCAACATGTGTAGCCCATGGAGGTAACCCGTCTATAGACGACAATCCATCTAGCCCATGAAGGTAACCTGTCTAAAGACGGCAACCCGTATAGCCTGTTACTGTAACCCGTCTAGACCGTGAAGGCAAACCAAATTAAAAGGACGACAACCCGTTCAGCACGTGAAGGTAACCTGTCTACGAATGATGTGCACCCATTGCACACCTGCCAATAGCTTCCAATATCAGAATGCAGAAGAGCTACTTGCTAGCAATTTATCTTGTGGTATTGGTCTTGCTGATGCTGATAGTCCTCAAATGCTTACTGTATTAATAATGTAAATGCTCTAGAGAGTGGTAGCTGCAAATTCTTGTGTTTAACTTCAGCAATTGGCCTTAAAAGGTTTTGGGTCGATTCTAAGCTAGGTGTCTATTTTGTCTAAGATGTGCATCGATTGGGGTGAGATTCGAACCATCGTCCACTTGGTTTGAAGACTTGGACTCTGACCACTGGGCTACTGCTGCTTACTTTGTTCAGGGTCCCCAGAAATTCCTCAAAAGTTCAGGTTGTGTGTCGGACATTAAAATCGGCCTCGTTTATTCAGCAGTTAAAAATATTCTTGCACCAGGCTATTCTGACTGAGAAAAACGTTTCTAATTAGGCTTCATAGAAAGGTGGGTTTGTAGGCTTTCTGCCAAGTACACACAATCCTTTACTTAAATTACGGACCATGTTTGTGTACTCTAGCACGTGCCTAGAACACAGTACTCTTGTTAGAAAGGTATAACTGTATTGTTTCTAACAAGGTTACTAAAAAAAAACTCTTTCTAAATTAGGAGTCTTTTTACAAGTATTGTACGAGGTCATGCCCTCATAATGCACAGCAACTTTTAGTTTTAAGCTTCATTTTTTGACTTGGAACGTAGATATCTTATACCAAATTTGGAGCCCTATAAAACAACTTACAATCAAAACGCAGAACCATCAACTGTCCAAGTTACCAGCAAAACCTTGCCAAACTTGCAAATTTTCGGCAATCTTTCTAGTTGTCTAGTTCAGGCCACAGCCCAAGAGACTTCACATTTCTACTCTCTAACAGCGTTCAAACTTCCCTCCACGCCACAGTTGGCCTTGAGTTTGCTAGCCTTGTTATTGTTGGCGCTACTCACATCCATTGTAGCACAACAATGGATGTGAGTAGTGCCAACAACAACAAGGCTAGCAAACTCAAGGCCAACTGTGGAGTGGAGGGAAGTTTGAATGCTTAAATTCCGTTAGAGAGTACAAGTGTGGAAGCATGAAGTTTTTTGGGCTGTGGCCTGAACAAGTTAACTAGAAAGGTTGCCGAAAATTTGCACGTTTGGCAAGGTTTGCTAAGTTTTGCAAGGTTTTGCTGGTAATTTGGACAGTTTTTGGTGCTGCGTTTTGACTGCAAGTTGTTTTATACTGAACATCAAAGTATTTGTGCTGTACCAACGGTTTTTCGTTTGGAGACTTATATCCTGCTCTAAACAAGCAGAGACTTTGCGTTAGTAAAATAAAGAAGACCTGACATTCACTCTTCCATCTTGTTCTTAGGTATTATAAATACATATTTCTCTAACGCCCAAGTATAGGCGATTAAGACGTGATGGCTGTGAACTGGCGGTCATGACAACCAACCCAAACGCAGTGAAAAAAAAAAAACACATTTGGAGGCCGACGTGACAAGTAGCGACATTTTCGCACTAACCAAACAACACCAACGTAAAGTAAGGAGCCAGCTAACTCCTACCAGGCAGTTCTGAACTTTAAAGTTAAATCCCAAAGTGGGTTTTTCCTGCAACTTGGAACCCCCCCAGAATGCGCCACTGCGCCTATTATGTAATTATAGGTTCTATTCCTCCTTATTTTACTTCTCGCAAATTTGTTCAAAGAATTTAGGCGCCAAAGGTATCAACGTTGAACTTTACATGCTACAATGGTGCGCAGACTTTGTTTTGGTAGCGATATCTAGCGGTAACGCCAAACACCATACCAACGCAAACCCAACTGAGATAATGCTTACTGCTGCGCGCCTTCACTGGTGAATGAGGGGTGGATGCACAGGTACCTTGCTGCGGGGCACAGCTGTATACTGTGGTGTATGTTACGTCAGGTTATCTAGTTTTTAGACACATTTTACAAGCAATGCTGCTGCTCGTAGAAAGCAACTGTGGAGACGTTCGAAGAAAGATGCCGATATAGAGTCCATCCTTTACCTGCCAGAACCTAGTACTCATTTTACAATATCAAATTAAAACGAAGTAAGCATCACTTTAATGAATTTAACGTGCATTATTCAACAGAAAACACTGGTTAAAACAAGTCTTACCAGTCACAAAAGGAAACCACTCGATTTGGCAATAACTTAACCGTCCATATTTATGTTTCCTTCCTTTAAGTAGTGGGTGCGGTATTGAAGACCATTCAAATCTTCCAGATCTTATCTGTCAAACTTTTCCCTTAGGCGGAACATTACAGGTAAATACAGATGTGTGGCTTCTTGTCACTGCTAAGATCTTGACAACAGAAACGGTCGTTTGCATACCATTTAGAGGTTCAGCCACCAGCAGACAGGCAAACAGCATTGTTGGAAATGATTGATGGGGAAATATCATTTCGTTTCCGAGGAGCCTCTTGTGAGTCACACCCACACAACCCCAACGAGTATGTCCATTAAAGAGTATAATCGGAGGATATCTCTACAGAAGACAGAACAATGAAAGAGTCTCTTGGTAGGGTGGGGTAGAGGTCCATTTACGGTCCCAGCTTATTGACAAGTGTTTTTCAAAATACAGCTGAAAAGTGGCAATCATGATCGAGAGTATCTTTTACACTTTAGGTGTGGTCGTTTCAAATAGTTTTGCTTTCATGGCAGTCTATTCGAATGTGTAGTTTTTTTTTTTTTTTTTTTTTTTTTTTATTTCACATGGAGTCTAGACGATCAGGAAGTATCGGAATTTTTTTGTTTTAGGCACAATTGGTGTGAGGGTTGGTTTTGTCCACCAATGGTCTTCAGCCATTACGTGAACGACGTAATACACATGCTTTTTACGCAACTCTTAGTTGTAGGATTCCTTTTTAATTTACGTCTTTGAATAATGTTGATAGCTACTGTTGAATTCATGACGCGTTTTTCTGGTAACTGGGTTGTGACTGGAAAAATTATCCTCGGAAAATGTCGGAAAATTTTTCAGAAACGATTGGAAAAAAATTTGTTCGACTGGAAAATTTACCAAAAATGGAAATATATAATTTAAACATAAATAAATATTCTACGTTTCGAAAAAATCCACTGCAATGGGTGTATTCGATGAGAACAGCATCCCTGAAGATGAGGAACCTTAAAATACAAAAAGTTCGTCTAATGCACTGACTCAAAGTGAGAACCTGATTAAAAAAACTATTTTGGAACTATTTGCGTTAATAGTACTGCAGCTGTTACTGTATTTGTTAGTTGATCTGCCTTAATTATAAGCTTTGGCAGCAAAAATTAAGCTATACTAGGGCGTCATCAGTTATATCGATTTCGCATTGGTAAATTCAAGCGGCCAGGCAGGACTGGGGCGGGCCGGCCAGTGTCGATCGGGGCCAGTGGTGGTCCGGCCGGCCCGCTTTCGCGTTGGTTATTCCACGGCTCGCTAATCACGATTTACAGCGCCGCCACGAGTCGGTTTGTGGTACTTGACATATTTTATTTTCTGCCGCTACACTGCAGCACCATTCATAAACCATTCTGATTTAAGCGGCGCCGGCCGGCTCCATCCCTAATTTGATTTCGCATTGGTAAATAAAGCGGTCTTGGCCGTGCCGGCTCTCGAAATACCGCCCAGCCTAGGCAGGCCCGATTTCGCATTGGTTTATAAAACGGTGCCCAGCTCTCCTTGGCACGGCCAGGGCCACTTGAATTTACCAATGCGAAATCGGTATTATACTGTCGACAAAACGAAGCGTGTTGCATCGGAGACAGCGTTGTGGCTAATTTTTTTGGTTGCGTCATCGCATCTTGTTTCTTTGTCCATTTGTTTTCGTAGCGAGTTGCTGGATGGCGTTGATGGCAGTTTCTGGATACTGGTGAGTAGAGTTGGGCGGTTCCGGTTTTTATACCGCAGTTTTCAGTTTTCATAAAAAAACGATACCGTTTTCGGTTTTTTTTAATAACCGTACACGTTTTTGGGTTTACGATTTCTTTTAAATTACGAAGTTTACGTACCACATTTTCAATAAGAACCAACTAATTAGTAATTAAAATTTTGTTATAGTTTTTATTCATAGATCGCAGCAAATTTCTAGCACGATGCTGTGGATTTAGACTAAGCGCATCACACAGTTTATTAGCCAGCCGAATGACCTTCGTATGCCTGCGTCACGCCTCCTTGTGATTGACAGCTCCGGACTTAAATACTTTGTAGTTAGGCCCTAAATACTTAGTAGGCCCTGTGGGGAAAAAAAAAAAATCGAATTTTCTTTCAGTATTATGTAGGCATCTTGCGTAAAACGAAATAAAAAATTGTTGACAGAAATTATAAAACCGAAACCGAAACCGAAATACCTAGGTTTTCGTTTTGGAAAGAACCGATACCGAACCGAACCGAAAAAAAATGAATACCGCCCAACACTACTGGTGAGTAAATAGGTAAGCAGCTCAATCCACCTGTGCGTTTTGTCACCTTGATTATTCCCAAATAACATGTCCGATTTTAAATTTTGTTTCTTAAAACCACATCTTGGAGTAACGCTGTCAATGTACAAAATCTGGCGTTAATTGATGCAGTGGTTATTTCGTGATGGAGTCGATTCATAGTGGATTCATAAATCGAGCTCCGCTGGCTTCAGCCTTGCTTCACTCCAATAAAAGAAAAATGCATTAAGTCTTCATTTGTTCCTTATTTTGCCATTATACGGGAAATTTTCTGAAGCTTTTCCGAAAATTTGTCTAGAACTTACTTTTCTTTCGGATTTGCAACACTAATTATGATATTTGAGAGTCAACATCCAGAAACCTCTTGCCCAACTTTGTTGATTTACGAACTTTTTAATCCACAACAATTAGGAGCAGCGACTACTAGTCATAACCGGTCTTCTGTACACTTCTGCCACTTTCGCACTTCATATCGTAAGTTTTTTTTTTATTGATTATAATAATTTTTGGGCGCTGAATCTAATGGTGAAAATAGTTTGTCTTTAGGCTATCTGGTAACGTTCCGGAGTTGAGACAGGTGACGGACAAAGTTGTTGCTACAGTCTTCTCAGCTTCGCTGTAAGGCATTTAACTGCAAGCCAAACAATCATCAAAACAGCAGTTTTTAATAATAATAGGAAGATTCAAAAGGTTGACAATGCTGCCGCTGATATAAAACTTGACACCGCCACCAATGAAAATGTTGAGGCGCACACTTCTATCACGCACAGCAACGGCGATATCTATCTATATATATAATACGCTTAGGTTGGGCAAGCAAATTCATCAAAGGGTTTAACAAAGGGTTTAACGAGCGTTAACCACTCCTGGTCATCTGCCCGAAGCCCTAAGGCCCTATGTCTGCAACAGCCAGATTCCCAGGCGGTCACCCACCCAAGTATCAATCCAGCCCAATGCTGCTTAACTTCGGGGATCTGACGAGAACCGGTGTTTCCAGCACTGCAAGGCCGCAAATTCATCAAAAGGGTTTAAAGGGTTTAACGAGCGTTAACCACTCCTGGTCATCTGCCCGAAGCCCTAAGGCCCTATGTCTGCAACAGCCAGATTCCCAGGCGGTCACCCACCCAAGTATCAATCCAGCCGCAAATTCATCATTATTATGCACTACAATGAAAGAGGATGTATAATGAAAGAGGGCGAGCGACCGACAATGTCAAACAAACAGATGTGGCCTATAACAATTGAAATATTGCATTAATAAAGCTAGCTCTTCAGAGCCGACTTGGAAGAGTTTCAAAGTTGGTTGAGTAACAATCACTGCATGCACAACCGTTGTTGGGTTTGTTGGGCTTGGTATCAGAACAGAAACGTCCTCCATTGAAAATAAACATTTACTTCCATAACACAAATCAGCAGGGGTTCAAAGAGGGAGCAGAGATGGGGATATTCAGACCACACAATAGGGAAAACCGGGGCCCACTACAGTGTTACGCTCAGGTATGCGGGAACCAGCTAGCCGGCGTATGTTACGCAGGGGGTACAGCTAGTTTATTATAATATAAAAGTAGTAACCATCACAATTGTAGGTTAAAATATGTTAGCTTCTAGGTCAAGTTTTTGATTTTATGTCTAATTTTCAGCTTTTAGGCCTAATTTTTGCCTGCCGTTTTAATTTCCTAAGTAGCAACCAACGAAGAATTGGGTTCGAGAGTACGCCGATTCATTCATGCAACACGGCGTCAAGGCTTTTCGTTGCCATGGCAGCTAATGTGTGTCGTTAACCGATTACATTTGTTTTTTATAGTTGTGTGTCTTCTTGTAGTGGTTAAATGCGACGATCAAAAATGTTATTATTTCACTGAGTTACGTAAAAAAAAAAGCCTATTTTAGCTAAAAGGAAGCAACGATGTTTTAATTTGCTGTATTTTGTAAAGTTCACTTGACCGGCGTTGAAAGAGCTTTCGCTGTACAGCGAAGGGTATGTGGAAAAGTTAGACAATAGGTTCAAATGACATCAATTAGACAATAGGTTGATGAGACAGATTGACATACAGACACCGGCACTGGATAAGCAGCTTCTTTTCTCTGTTTCGCATCATGCTGCACTAAAAATCAATTTTGTGAAGTCATAACATAAATGAAGCAAACTAATGCTTATATAAGTGAACCTACTCAATTCCTAAATGTAAGAAATTCCAAACGGAATAAGATGGTGGGTAAAACCGGGGGTTTGAACTGGGAAATGGCTGATCATCATACACACCGAGATTGTTCCAAGCTGTGGCCTAGGTTTTGCTGTCTCTAGGAGACCAGCTACTCTACAGCTGCCTCTTTTCGGCAATTGTTGCAAACTATTGGATAATCATTAAGTATGTACGATTACGTGTAGCAAAACCTTGATAGCCACACAGGATAGCCAACTTTTAACACGATGGAAACAAGCAGCTTCAACAAAAAATACTTGTAGTAAACAACCTAACTTATTTTCCTACCAAAATTGACCACACGATCCAAAACAACAGTGACTTTGAATAAGTCACACAAAATTCTCAAAATGTTTCGAGAGGTAACAAAATTTACGTAGGGGCGAAAATTTATCAAATCGCTCTCTCCTCCGTTAAGTTTGGCACTAAGGGCGACTGGCCTCAAGGTGACATGATTCCCAAGACTACTTAGTTACAACACACCAAATATCGTAAACTTCTTTGCTCGTCAAATTCAAATAAGCAACCTTTTCGTAACGACACGTCAAACATGGTTAAGTGCCCATTTCGTACTTCGTTGACATACATAATAACAGCAGCGTAAATGTGCCATCTTGCGGAAAATTTTTTTTTATTGTATTTTTGTTATTCCATGAATAATTTGAAGAAAATATGCTTCTACGCTACATTACAGTACGGGAACAAAGACAAAACGATTTTTTTTCCGATGACTGGAAACGTCTCCATCCGTAAATACGTGACATTGTGGTAGAGTTGAAAGGGACCGGTTATTATTATTTGTGGCTGGGGGGAAGGAGGCGGAGGAAATGAAAATGTGTCCACCAAATTTTCGATGACTGCTCCTTCAAGACCTTGAAAATATTATCGCCCCCCCCCCCCATTTAGGTCAAAAAATATTCCCCCCCCCCCCCCCCAAAAAAAATATAGCAGCAGTAGGCGCCGTCAAAATACAAATACCAGCTGCAAGGGAAAAGTGCTTTCGATTTGGACGAAACGACAAGGTTGGTCTAAAATATCTAGAAAACATTCAAAGACGTGTTCTAATTTAAACCTCTTTTGTCCATATCCCTGACATAATCAGCACCTGAAAGACAAAGCCAGAAAACTAGGGGAAAAGGGCTTCTCTAGAAAATGTATTGAAAAACTTCCGCAAGCTAGTCCTTGTACTGAAAACTCCAAAACCTTGTTAACACTCACATCGAAGGGGCGGGGATCGAAGCCAAGACGTTTTTAGAAATTCTAACTGCTGAAAGTGTTATTTTTTCGAACCAAAAATGTATATTTCCTCCAGTTGTGTCAATGGTTTTTGTGTGGACCCCCCACCCCACCTCGAGAGGGCCTGAAAAAATCCATGCCCTCCAGACCTCCCCACAATTTCCTAAGCAGGTGACAAGTTTCATAATGCTTCCCTGCACTACAAACTGCCAGCACGAACGACAAAAACAAATAACATCAGTAAAAATATCCCCTGCCTGACACACTGGCACGACAGACCAACGATAAACCAATCAACGCTGCAAAATGAGTCCAGTTATATAGCGTAGAACCATACCGGCTCACTTTTTCCCGTTCTACGCGGAACTCTAGCGCTAGTTGCGGCTACTAATTCCTCTAATAATGCTTTGCCATCGTGCTGCTTCGAAGGCAAAGCATTGTCAGAGGTATCCGTAGCCGCAAATACCGCTAGAGCTCCGTGAGACGGTCTATCTACTTAACTTTCTAATCTATGCTAGAACTCGCTAGAACTTCGCTAAAGCCATATCACATCATACGCTTCTGTAGTTTATTTAAGCGATCACGTCAGCATTGAAGTCGGCATCATTTTTAGCTACTCTTTGCAATTATCACATTGCAAAGATGTTCGTGAAGACAAACATAATTAATCGAAGCTTTTGAAGTGTTCTCTGTTCGTAGCGACATGTCAGCTGGTGCTACGAGCGCAGGTAGTACATCGAGCGCAACGTGTTTTGCGTGTACAGGGAGTGGTACAAGCATAGATCCGGCCGGAGTTTCATTCTTCGTATTTTCCAGCAGCCAGTTTCTGGGGAGAATTTCGGATATTTATCGTTCCCACGCGAAACACGGTCCTCCATAGTTCTGACTGCGCACTGTCAGATGTACATGTGCGCTCGATTACACAACATTTACTTATGTGCTCAATGTAGTGTGATCTTACCACAGCTGTGAGCCATTGGTCGGTACGTGGGCGAGGCGATCTCAGTCTTGCGTTTGTCACAATCGACAACAACCAAATGCAAACAACTGCCGGAGGGGACGGTTGTCATATCAACGGTCGGTGGCAACCTGTGGCCGGAAATCTCGTAGTGGTGTTAAGAGTACTGTTCATACACTTAAAAAAAATGTAATGCATCTTACATTTTCCTTTAGTTTCCAGTTTATTTGCTGACGTGAAAGTATTCAAGCATTTTTTTTAACTAATGAAAACTAGGCTGTTTTTAATTGTTTTAGTTCATAGCTGGCAATAATAAATGTGCAGAGTTGCTGATGATCTTTTTGTTAACTTTTCACTCGGAAAAGTTCATTTTTTTGCATGTTTCAAGTCTCCTGCAAGTCTCTTTCAAGCCTCCTGCAACAAATGTAGTACGAAAATTGTAGGAGGTTGTATCAAGTTCATGGAAGGGGAAGGAGCGTTAAAATTACCACCTGTAACCCCCCCCCCCCCCCTCGCTGCCTCTTGGCCCAGTCTTGACTATCGCGGTCGGTCGTGTGGTACGAGTTTACTGATTGGTCAGCCTCGCCCACTTACTAAGTCAACGGTCGCAGGTTCAATTCCCCACATAAACTGTGTGACATTCACAGCCAAAGGCAACGAACATCGGAACTCGGAATTTTGCACCAGTATTTATTTCAGACTACTCTAATCGGCAATTCTTATCTCAGTCTTGATCGAATGTCGTGCAGCTACCTTGAAGGAAAAAAAGGTAGCTGCAGCTGAAGGGCTCGTAATTCGGGGTGGGCGGCGATAGTCATAGAAGTAAGTGATAGCGAACGATAACTTTTACCGACGAGCCCTATCTCGGTGGATGAGTCATGAGCAATATTGGCAATTTTATTAGGCCTCATGACATCAGCTCTCTTGAGCGCTTAGTAAGCGTTATGCAAGATATTATTAACTCTGTTATTGAAAGTCAAGCTTTTTGTTTTCTAGCCTACCATTACAGCGTTCAGATTGCCGAAAAAATCTGACACCATGTTAGCTGCCCCGATGTACTATAAATGGGGAAATAAAGGATGCCACGTAGCGTTGCACCTCATGGTCTTTATTCAACAGCATAACCTTTTCAACGCTGTTCGCGCCAGTGGCCAGTATCCTAAGATCACAACACGTTGCTCTAGAAACATCAAAAACATCGTAACAACCACACACCCGTATTTTTTTTTTTTTTTTTTTTTTGAAGGGGGAAGATGGGACGACAGGTTGGCCAGACGGTTACCACGAATATCTAAAGTAGGCCTATTGGGGGCTCCCCGTTCCAGACTGACTTGGCTTCAACCTGCGTTTCAAAGTTCTTAACGATTGGCCACCATATTGGCTTTCCGGTATGACTCAGTTTTGCAACATTAGTTCGAACGTATTGGAAACGCTTTCATTTTCTTGCTTTATTCCCACGCAGGAGATGTTTTGCAAAATTCACTCAAACGAATACTGTAAATGTTGCAAAAGATAAATACGCGCAGGATGCGTGAAAATAGAAAGTGGATATGTCTTATATGTATAACAACAATTAGATCGTTAATCCGTTGAGTTTTGAGTTTTTAATTGAGAGTGGTAATCCTGAGATTTTCTGCCCTATAGCAGACGAGAAAAAAAATTTCTGCTGGAGAAAGAGCAGCGGTAAACCCAGGATCTGTCGAGTTATTGTTTTAGGGATCCGAACTCAAACCGGGTTATCTGCCCCACAACAACTCAACAATTTGAAAACTACTAAATCTTAATCCTTAAGACTGATAACAGCTCAACAACTACTCTTACGAAAGTGTGAACAAGTTCTCCGAACGAGCTATAACACTGCTATACCCGACAGCCATGCTTGGGCGCGCAGAATGAACATTGTTGATCTGCAGAAAGTTTACTTGATTTTGTATAGTTGAGGAACCAAATGTAATGGACCCGATTTCCTGCTTAAATCTTACAGTTTAAAACCAAAGGATGCTAAGTCTTTAATTTTGTGGCCTCAAAATTGGGCATTCAGACGTGATTGAAAGACTTAGTAAGCTGAGACTAACGACTGCAATAAATAGTAGACTGCAAATGAACTTGGCCCATCACGCATTTCAATTAATATTGCCTTACTCATTGTGGGGCATATTTAGATAGCTTGAATGCTACCATGACAATTAACAAAGGAATTACCGGCTCACTCCCAGAGTAACAGGGCACGCTGATTGAGTGAGTGAAGCGAACGAAAATCAGCGCTTGTTCAGTCTGAAGTAAAACTGATGACGTCATTTCACTAAGTAACTTTTCAAAGACACTGAATTTGACGCCACATGGAAACACAAATGGTAGACCTGACTTGGCTTCAGCCAGTTAATGATAAGATCATCAAATATTTTAATCTACAATGTAAACGTCCACTAAAGCTCGGGTCATAGCTCCTGCACCCCTAACGAAATATAGTGATAAGAGTTCATTATGCGCCGTTTTGACATACCAAATTTGGTCTGTTAGGCCGAGGAAGATGGTCTTCAGTCGTTAACTGAAAGACGTGATGTACGTGCTTTTAGGTTTCGTTTTATGTTTCAAGTCCTTTAGCTGTGCATTAATTTATGATTATTTTTTCTGAATAATGACTAAGTGTCGATTAATTTTAATATGTGGGACAGTCAAATTTCCCGAAATCCCCCCTTGCCCACTTACACTCATTTATGAATACACAAATTGAACATAAGAATGCATGTGGAAAAATTGAAACGAATACAACAACGAGTTCAACGAATGTTGTGAATACAGACAGATACCACGACAGAATGAGAAGTTCCCTAGCTCGCTTCGCACCACTCGTCACTAAAAAACAATAACTAAATGTTGCGCAAAAAAACTTCCCCATCTCCCAAAGATTCTGTCCGGACGCCAAACCTATAACAACATCGTAAGAAAAAAAACCAGGGGGACGGAACACAGCTGTGCAGTTTAGCTAAACTAAAATTCCCCTCACGTCCAGTCCCTTTTTTCGTTAAGATGAAATGAAGCCATTCCAATGCAGTAGACTGCAATACAATATGGTTTCTCTAACAACCTATATAATATATCACGACAGAATTTTTTGTTCTCCCTTTTTTTTAACAAGAATGTCATAGGTCGAGTTCAGAAGAAGAAAAAAATTAACTCGTCAGAATCTTAATGCACAAAGTGTGGACAACAAGTTGTTGAACAAGACGGTTTGCATTCCTTCTCGTTCAACTACGCCTGGTGAAGATACTATCGCATATAAGTCTCCAATACTGAAAGTGGAGATCGACGAAGGCACAGAAATGATTTCACACGGATGGGAGCAGGGGCGCACCGACCACACGGGAAAATGGGAAATTTCCCGAGGGCCTGTTCGCCGTATTGAAACAGTTTCCCCGTTCAAATCCTAAAATTTGGGAGTTTTCTTGAATTAATACATGTAGTTACAACACCACCAACAAATGATTTATTTAACAGGCCAGCATCATTCTGCACATTTATCTTTACTACTATTTTGAAAAAATTCCTGAAACTATTAAACTTAATAAAGTCTACAAAATATATGATTTTCACAAACAAATATGCGCTTATATCTCTTCCTCTGCTCTGTGCGCTTCCCATCACTTCTGTCTCTAGCCCCCCCCCCCTCCCTCCCTCCCTCCACCACCACAGACGGTGATTGGGTGTAACCTTGTCAATTCACCCCTGGGGTTGGGGGAGGGTGTGCTTTCTCCCTAGTTACGCAAATTATAAGCTTAAAATTAAATTAGCATTAAATTATTAATAACAAACGAAGAGTGCAATAGAGCTAACTTCGTGAATGACAAGGACAAAAAAGCAGCAACAAGACGAAAAAATTCCCGTGTCATCATCAGTAGCATACGTGACTAGTGATCTATATACGTAGTGGTCTAGAGCATCGGAGACTCAATTGAAAGACTCGGTTTTTAATTTCCGGACTCACCATGACACGTTACATTTTTCGTCGTAATTGCTATCTCCTTGCCATCATTCAGTTCACATTGTTGTCCCATTATTCTCTTCGCCTGTTATAG
This sequence comes from Lithobius niger, assembly GCA_023313725.1. NCBI lineage: Eukaryota > Metazoa > Arthropoda > Chilopoda > Lithobiomorpha > Lithobiidae > Lithobius > Lithobius niger. The sequence goes on from JAHWFP010178084.1 coordinate 21,163, forward strand.
TTTGTTCCACATTATGCTTGCAGAAAACTGACTGTATGACGCCTCGTTTTCTTCCACTACGAGTGCAAAAACATGTAAATAACCCACTCGTAGACTTTAACAATAACTGTGTAGAGTCTACAAGTGTGATATCCACATGTTTTTGCACTCGTAGTGCAAGGAAGTGTGGCATCATACAGTCAGTTTGCTGCAAACATAATGTGGAACAGACTATAGTAAATGTAACACCCCTTCCACATTGTTATCCCATTATGCTATTCGCCTGTTAGTAAATGTAACATCCCTTCCACATTAGACCCTAAACACTGCGTCTGGTGTCTGGTCTCCGGCTTATATACCTGGGTAAAACCACGGTCTCACAAAGAGAAACCACGACACCCTTTATTAAATACCCCTGCCCGGCCCCGACATCCTGACATCGAGGCCAGGGTCCGGATTTTAGTTAATTTTTCTCGCACTACAACATCTACGGCACAAGCGTTCCTTTCTGCTCTCCCTCTCCTTGCTTTCCTTTTATCTCACTGTTGTGTATCAGCGCTCCCAGAGCCGAAACGCTTCTCTAAAGCGTGAGCCCGCGTACCGACCCTTTCCACACTGGGGGTAGTCCGGGCCTGACTGTCCTACAGTGGGCTTTCAAGTCCTGGTCGAAGTCGGGAATTGAAATGCCGACTCCGACTGCGTGTTTCAATGTGGAAAGGGTCGGTGCATGGGCTCACGCTTTAGGGAAAAGTTTTGACTATACGAGCGCTGATAAACAACAGCGAGATAAAAGGAAAGCAAGAAGAGAAGGAAGAAAGGAACAAGGATTGCGCTGCAAATGTTGTAGCGAGAGAAAAATCAACTAAAGCCCCGACCTTGGCCTCAATGTACGGGTCCAGTACGGAAGGGGTATGGAAAGAAGGGTGTCGACCTGTCGGGTTTTCCATCTGTGATAGCCTATGATTTTGCCTGGGGCTACAAGTCGGAGCACAGACACCAATCGCTGTGTTCGGGGTACAGTGTGGAAGGGGTAAAATGCATTGGTACTCTTAACATGAGTAATGTGCAGGGCAGCCATCTACAATCTAATAAACATAGCTAACATCGTTTCTTTACAACCAATTATTGGCTACTGCCTTTTGAAGCTGCCGGAGAGAAGAATCCGATAAAGCGATACGAAAACTTGCTGTTTAAAATATTTGCATCTAGGAAAAATCCAGTTATCACACCTGGATTACCGGGAAGAAGGGGGGGGGGGGGGTGTAGATTTTTCTTATTTTTACATTTTTTTTAACAAGTTTCGAATGTGAAATAAATACGGATTTTATTTTTGCGCAGTCTATAAAATTTGTCAAAATAAGCTTTCGAGTAGTCTCAAAAGTGCCAAACTTTATGAAATTGCGTTATCTTCTGGGCATGGCTTTCTCAAACCCCATTACCAGTTACTTTGTCCACACCGTCGGGCACACCGTCCCTTTAAAGCTTGAACCGAAAAACCTGGCAACACTGTATAAAGTAACGGCCTTCGTTATCGTTTGAAAATGATTTTATCCCTCCCAGGAATGCAACGTCAAACCAGTAAAAAACCCCCTCAAGAAATTCATCAGTGACGTTGCAGTTGTGACACGTGCTATTTTCATTTCTTATTTGTGCAGTGATGTTTTATGTTTTAACTTGCGGTTTGATACTTTTTGCTGTACGTGCTTGAAATATGTGCAATCAGAACAACAACAAAAGTCATTAATGAAAGGAAAAAATTACAAAAAGACTGGAATGGAAAGAAGATGAGTGTTCTTTCAATGTTTTTCCCTTTTATATCGGGAATAAAATAAATCACCGTATGCAGCCCAGAAGACAGGATAACTTTATACCCCACGACAGCTGGATTTAAGGAGCTTGTCTTAGCTAAGCGCCCATCAAAATCAGTCCTTGCTACTTAGCTCCCCACCCGGCCATCTTGCCATACTATGGGTTCTATCGTCTTATCGAAAATTTATACCACCTGTAAATTTGATTGCATTCAGTTTCTGAGTGCTCTTTAGTTGCTTGAGGTTTTTTCGCTCTCCAGATACGACCAGTGCACAGCCCTATTGCGCATTTGTCAATGTGCAGCCCTCCTATAAAGCGCGACCGGCGCGCCGGCCGGTCATCACTTTCCTCTCGATATGTCAACCATGATGGTAGCTCAAGAGGGGAGGTAAGGTGGGTATTTACAGGTGGTATAAATTTTCGATAAGACGATAGAACCAATTTTAACCTGGGAAAAATCAGGGTTTCTAGTCGCCGGCACGAAAATTTATACCACCTGTAAATTTGATTGCATTTACAGATGACCTCATCAATAAAGGTGGCGGGCACCATCATGGCGAGTTACCCCGGGTTGCGTACTGGTTCTCCCAAAAAGTTAAACGAAAACTTCGCACTTTATTGATAATAACAGAAACAGTCATATCGGATCTCTTTCGTAAAATGTGGTGGCCCTGAAAAGGGCCGTTTTGTTAAGATGGGGTCTTGCTTCCGTCTTCTGGAGGTCTTCGTTTCTGTTTTAAGTGCTTAAGAGGGGGTGACTACACTTCTGGCAGTTACACTGGAGCCAAGGCGGTGTAGGTCTCCTTCCTGGCTTGTCATGTCACGGAAGTAGTGGCTGGTGAAGACAGATTTGTTTCTCCATGATGTAGCTTGAAGAATTTAGGCGACCGAGACGTGGTTGTGAAATGCCCAGGATGTTGAAAGTGCCCTTAGTTCGTGTGCCGTGACCTTGATGTTGCTGTCGGCGCAGCTGATGCTTTGGTCTTCGTAAGCTCTGGTGATGACTGTTTTGATCCAGTTGGCTATCATGGCGGCTGATGTAACGCTGGTCCCTTTGGTGAACGGTAGGAACAGTTGTATGCGGTAACGTCGGCATTCCGGGTCAGCTGTTCGTTTGATGTAATAGTGAAGCGTTCGGACAGGACAGAGTGTTCTGTCGGGCTCTTCGTTGCAGATGTTTGTTAAAGCTGGAATGATGATGGGTTTGGAGGGTTCCGATGGTTTTCGTGTTTTGGCACGGAAATCAGGTCATGGCCTTAGGTGAATGAATTTGGAATTGTAGAAGAAGAAGCAGTAGGCTGGGTCGTTTGAGAGTGCTTGCATTTCGCTGGTGCGTAGTCTTGCTGCAAGGAATGTGAGGGATGTGTTTTTCTGGTTAAATGGTTTATGTAACAGGTTTGGATGGGCTCGTAAGGTTATTTGGTTAAGGATTCCAAGACTAGTGAAAGATCCCATTTCGGGAAGACTTGGTGAACAGAGGGACATTCGTTTTCATAGGATTGTAGGAGGGAAGTGATCCGGTAGTCTTCTAAGAGGTGTCGGTTTCCTGCTGCTTTGAAAACGGTTTTGAGTGCGGATCTGTAGACGAAGATGGTGGAGCATTTGAGACTGACTTTGAAGAGGTCATCGAAGAATGCTAGGAGTTGTTGAATAGGGGGATTGATTGGACTAACCTTCTTTCGCTTACACCAATGAAACCATCGTTCCCAGTGGCCGTTGTATAGGTTGTTAGTTGATTTATGTAGGGCCTTACTGGCAATTCTGGTGGCCTGTTCTTCAAAAATTGCTGCCTCTCTGATGAGTTTGATTATAGCCGCCACCCGTGCAGATGTAAGATTTTGAAGTTCGGGTTGAATTTGGTTTCTTTCTGTTGTGAGAGGAGGTCCGGGAGGCCTGGAAGGTCTATTAGGATGTTCAGAAGCTGAGGGAACAACGGATCAGCTGGCCAGTTCGGTGCGATTAGTAGGAAGATTTCTTGAGTTTGTTCGATCTTCGTAAGAATCGTTGGAAGCAGTTTAAAGGGTGGAAAGAGGTAAGCATACAGGTTCTTCCACGGGAAGGTCAGAGCATCGACGGCGCAGGCCTTGTTGTCCAGAACCGGGCTGATGAATTCGAGAAGTTTCGCATTGCGCCTTGTGGTGAATAGGTCGATCATGGGTTTCCCCCAAATGTTGAAGAGATATTCACAGATTGATGTCTTTAGGGCCGATTCCCTTGAGGGTGGTTTATTGCGTGTTAGGGCATCCGCAATGACGTTCCGGTTTCCTGGAATGTAGAGTGGTTGAATTGTCGTGTTGAGTTCCTGACAGTTGGAATATGGCCGAGGTGATTTGGTGTAGAGGTCGAGATCGGGTTCCACCTTCCTTGCGGCTGTAGACAACAGCAGTGGTGTTGTCCGCTTGGATCTGGACTAGTTTGCCTGCTACAAGGTGCCGAAAGTGAACGAGGGCGTTGTTGGATTGCTTTCATTTCCACAATGTTGATGTGATCCGAAATGTTTGGGGGCCAAGTGGCGGCAGTCTCGTGGTCCTGGATGTGAGCGCCCCATCCTGTTTGAAAGGCGTTTGTAAGGAGCAGGAGGTCTGGAGGTGGTTCATGGAGAGCTACGGTTTTGGCAAGGTTGGTCTTCTCCATCCACCAATGTAGGCATTCCCATGGAAAATCTTCGCTGGGGGGCATGGATGTCTCGGATGTTGGATGGTAAGTCTTCCAGTTGTCGATTCGATAGTGGTGGAAGGGGGGGGGGGGGTGCCATCCATCTGCCGTATGGGAATAGGGTTGCCATGGAGTAGAGTTTCCCTATAAAAGAGTTCAAGGTTTTGACGGAGTGGGTGGCTGATTACTGGAGTTTTTGGCCATGTAAGAGTAGGTCGGTTTTCCGTTCTGATGAAGGGATGACGGTACTGATCAGGTTGAAATTTACTCCCAAGAATGTGAAGCATTGGGAGGGCATTAGTCTGAACTTTTTCCAGTTGATCCCAAATCCTAGGTTGTGAAGGAGGCGAATTGTGAATGTTCTGTTTCTAATGAGTTGTAGAGGGTTTGGGTTGTTTAGGAGCCAGTCGTCTAGGAAGGCGTTGGCAGTGATCTGATGACGGTGGAGGTGGCCAAGAACGGGTTTCAGGATGGATGTGAAGATTGGAGGGGCGGCGTTCAGGCCAAATGGTAGGCTCTGGAATTCGTAAACTGTTCTTTTGCATAGAAATCGGAAGTAGTGAAGGAATGCCGGGTGAAGCGGAACGTGAAGGTAGGCGTCCTCCAGGTCGATTGAGATTGTCCAGTCCATGCTTTTTAGGGAGATTCGAATGGTTTCGAGTGTTTCCATTTCGAAGTGGCTGTTGTGCATGAATTGATTCAGGGGTTTTAGGTTAAAAATCACCCTTTCTCCACCTGTTTTCTTTGGTCCGAGAAAGATTGAGCTGTAGAAGCCAGGTTTGGAGTGGTCGGGACAGATGCGTATGGCTTCTTTGATAAGAAGTTCGTTTATTTCTGTAGTGAGAGCTTGTGAAGGCTTGGTTGCGAATTCCCAGGGTGGGGATGACCGTAGGTGAGGTTTGCTTATGAATAATGGTTGGAAGCCACAAGAAATTATGGATAGGATTGATGTGTCGGAAATAATTCGTTCCCAGGGAGGTTTGAAAAACCAGAGTCGACTGCCTATTGGCTTGTGGTGGGTGTAGTCATTGGCGTCGATGGGGCTTGCTTCTGGAAGAGGAGCTAGAATATTTGCTGCGATTGTCGGGTGTGGAGTCGCGGTGCGTTTTCCTGTTGATGTTCTTAGGAAAGGATTGGTTGCTTCCACGAAAGGAGTGCGGGCTGCCGTTGTGAAATGATTTGGGATGTGATTTGGCAGGTTGTCTAGGTGAGGAAGTTACTGCAGGGGCGTTGCGCTGAGACTTCCAAAAGGCTTGGTTTGAAGTTGACTTGTGAGGTGGTTTAGGCTTGTGTGATATGTCCAGGTGAGGAGCAAGAGTTGGAATTTGTCCTCTGAAGAGTTTCGGATTCGTGGAGGGGTAGGTTTGCGAAGGACATGCTTGGTGGAAGTATTCAAGTTTGAAGTGGTTCCGAGAGCAATGTCCCGTAGAAGCAATGTTGAGTTGAACGGGGCTCTGGTGAACCAGTTGAAGCTGTGAAAGGTGGCGAATGACATTTTCTTGAAAAGTTCGGAGATCAAAATGTGTAGGTCCTTGATGTTGCGTTTGCTGGAATTGAGAGTGAGCCTTTTGCAGAGTGCATTGATTGCGGTGGCGAGGACATCAGCTTGAGAGGCGGCACGAAGGCCTAGGCGAAAAATCCTGTCGTTTTCCTTAAGGACTGTAGCTGGAACTTCAGCAAGTTTAGGGATGCACGTGGCGGTTCCACAAAATCCATTTTAGCTTCAGTTGCCAAGAATTCGGATTGGTGATAAGTTTCGAACTGTCTTGGGTTGGCGTCGGCGGCACCATCGCCAGAAGATTGAAAGAACTAAGTTTCACGTCCTGGGCGAGGAGGAGGTGGTACTTTGTCAAATTTAAGGAGTTGGCCTTTTCCTAAAAGGGATCCGCCGGTTCTGAGTAAGATGGTGAGAAGAGTGGTTGATTGGCCAATGCATGCACATTGTTTGTTGTTTCTTTCCTTAATCCAAAGCCGAAACCAGTTGTTAGGCCTCTGTTCTTATCAGAAGGTGGTGCAGGTTCTGGTTTGTAGAGAAGTCGTCGGCAATAATGGCTTCCACGGCTTTAAGGAGGTCGTAAATTGGGATGACCGAGGAGTAAGTGTCAGGTTGATTCATCCCTACGAGGAATCAAGTGGTTGACGTTCAAAAATTACATGCGGCAAATTGTGTTGGCGTGCGGCAAGGGCAGAGGCACAGTCAAGACCGTCGTCAGGATGGAGCATGGAGTTTAGTAGGCGCTGAAGGTCGAGTGACGATGTGCGTGTCATTTTGTTAGGTAAAGGTGAAGTCATGGAAGTCGATTTCCTCTTGCGAGAGTCGTTGTCCGAAGATGCAACCCAATCGTAGACATAAGACATGTTGTGTGTGGAGGGAGGCGGAGACGGGTTAGTTGGTTTGGACTTTTCTGAGGCCTTTTCTGATTGGTCAAGTGGTTCCGGGGACAGGGAGCTCGACACGAACAGACTGATTGTTTTAAACATTGTTTTTATGCAACAATGCCAATCGTCGATTCCACTTGTGCTTTCGGTGAAGGTGTTGTGTTCGATGAAGACTTTCGGCGAAGGCTTCGGGCACTTTCAATGGGCTGGAGAGGTCCAGAGGTCTCGTCTTCGACGAGAGCTTGTGGAAAGTAATGACTGGCCGGCACGCCGGTCACGCTTTATAAGAGGGCTGTGCATTGACGCATGCGCAGTAGGGTTCCACATTGGTCGTATCTGGAGAGCGAAAAAACCTCAAATAACTAAAGAGCACTCAGGAACTGAATGCAATCAAATTTACAGGTGGTATAAATTTTCGTGCCGACAACTAGAAAACAAGGTGTTTTTTTTAGAGTGGCAAGACGGTGGGGTTGGGGATAAGAGGCAAGGACCGATTTTGATGGGCGCTAACTAATATCAAATTAACAGTGCTCTCTTTATTTACTAATAGTAAAAAAAAAATGGAAAGTATTTTTTAAGGGGGGGGGGGGCGCCCGCTTCGGCGGTTAGTCAAGACAAGCTCCGTAATTCTGTAATACATTAAACTGGACTTGTTTCAACGAAATTTCGTAATATAGGTGCTGGTTTGGGTAAACAAGCACACCAATATTTATTCAAATCTTTCGGATCTGATTCGAAATCTGTACTTCAACTAAAATCTCGAAACTAGTGGTTGTCACCTTATTGATCTTGTTGTAGTTCATATATTTTTATGCAATGCTCTTTACAGCCAGGTTTCACCATTGTGCAGGCAGTGTCTCCTAAAAATGTTCGAAATTGGTTAAGTAGTTCTGGACGTACGAGGCTCTAAATTACCAGTTTTATTGTAAAGCCTTTACAATAAGGTTTGACCTCAACTTCTCATGTCAAAGCCGAAATTTCGATGCTTAATTTCTCTGCTGTCTTTCAATATTTTCCTCTGAAATTTTGTATATAAGCTTTGTTGGACTTGGTGAACAGGCGTTCGAACTTTTATTAATTTCCGATTTGTCACATCGGAGATCTGGACTTTAACTGGAATCGTGATTTTATTTTTGGCTTCTTGTTCTTGTTGGCACGACACTATTCTACTACGCTCTCTACAGATCAAACTATTTGTCTTATAACGCTAGTTCTTAGCACATTTTACAGGTATTGCTTTGTAGATGTGCCCTTTCCATAAGGCCTTTTCTGATTGGTCAAGTGGTTCCGGGGACAGGGAGCTCGACACGAACAGACTGATCGTTTTAAACATTGTTTTTATGCAACAATGCCAATCAGCAAACGCCAACTGCAAGACGTAGACTTAAGATTAAAGGATTCGTTTCTATATTAGCACAGCCAACGGGCAGTGCTTATTAGAGTTCGTTTGCGCACGAGAAGTGGACGAGCGGAGGCGGTGCGGCTAACAATGCCAAAATGTTACAATGCTCCAACATGTAACAATGGGGAAACAATAGGCGAGGAGCACATGATCGGATTGTAGGTCAGCGAGACTCTGGTTGAGGCTATTCTCTCGCTTCTGGGTGCCCGGAAGTTTGCCACGAGAGTGGGAGGCTACTGGTCTGGTATCAGGAGTACGTGCAGAGGGCTGCCGCAGGGGAGCTGTCTAAGCCCAACTCTCTTTGCGGTGGCGATCAACGCTGTCCTCTGTGAACTGAGCCTCTATGGCTGCATCGTGGCGTATGCGGATGACGTTGCGGTTTGGGTAGTTGGCACTGACGTGAGCATCTTCTGGCGTCGCTTGAGGGAATTATTGCTAGGGCTGTCACCTTTCTTGCGGAGCGTGGCTTGTCTCTGTCTGCACCGAAAACGGAGCTGATGATTTTCTGCTGAGGGCATAGGCTGGATGGCACTATTAGGGTAGGGGGTACGGTTGTGAGGGCTGCCACCACTGTGCGGTACCTGGGTTATAGGTTGGACCCACAGCTGTCCTGGCTATTGGATGCGGGTTGGGTGAGGGAGAGAATTGTGGCTCGGCATGGGGTCCTCAAGTCGCTGGCGTCAATAAGTCGGTGACAAAGAGGGCGGTCATAATGTCACTTTACAGGGTGTACATTCGGTCTTGTGCAGATTTCCACCTACCCTTTCTGCTGGCCTCGAAAGGGGCCATGCAGAGGGTGTAGGTGGCCCTTAACGGCTGCCTACGGACGGCGACAGGCTGCCTACCGTCGATGCCGGTGCCAGCACTGCACATAGAGGCAGGGGAGGTGCCGCTTCGACTCAGGGCCAGAGAGGTGTTGGTAACCCTGTGTCTCAGAGCGATTGCTAGGGCCGGCACAGAGCCAGTGGCAAGACGCTTGGTTTATTACACCTCTTGAGCCTGTGGAACCGTAGGGAACTTGGAACTCTTGGGATGGGTGCCACTCTACTGCAGCAGCGTGTTCTGGGTGTCTTCCCAGCCCCTAGGCTGGTGGGTGGTGGGCACCCATGGTGCTGGTGTGGTGAGGTACTGCCGTTCTTGGCCTGTTCTGAGAGCGTGGGGATGGGTGATGACTGGGTTGACATGTACTGCGACGCATCGTTTTTCGACGGAATTTGGGAGGGAGGAGCAGGTGTTTGCGTCCCAGAGCTTCGTCAAGAATACAGCTACTTCGGCCTTCGTCGGGGAACTGGTGGCTTTGGCGATAGCACTGGATGTCGGGTTGGACCTGCAACTAGGACAGTATCGGGTCTTCTCGGACTCTGTGGCTGGCATACGCTTTCTGCAATCGGCTTTCCGGCGGCATGACGTCTGTCACCCACTTGTGGTTGAAATTGGCCTGAAGCTTTTGAGCGCCGTACAGCGGGGAATCGGAGTAGAGGTGCGGTGGGTGGCGGGACACAGTGGTTGCTACGGGAATGAGCTAGCGGATGGGTTGGCAAGGAAGGGGTTTGAAGGAAGGATTAATACTGCGGTGTTTCCAGTCACGCCCAAGGACTTCCAGCCAGTCCTAAAGTGGGTGACTGCAAGGGACTGGCAGGATGAGTGGGATAGCAGTACGGTGGGCTGGGTGCTCTACAATGTCCACCCGAAGATATCCCGGCCGTGCAGCTTGGATGTTTTGCCTAGGAGGAACGCAGCTCTGCTGTCTAGGCTCAGGACGGGGCATGTCCTGCTAAGGGCCCATGAGTTTCGTCTGGGCATGGGCCCTACCCCAAACTGCAGGTGTGGTTGGGAAGCTGAGACCGTCGTGCATTTTCTCTTGGTGTGTCACCTCTGGGCAGGCTACCGGGGTCATTTGTTGGGGAACTGGAATGCGGACCTGAAGGAAATGCTTTGCGCCTCCTCGCACGAGGCACGAGTACTTATTACCTTGCGGCGGGTTGTAAAGTTTTGCAGGGAGACAGGGAGGTTTCGATAGGCTCAGTTCGCGTTGGTTGCTGGGTGAGACAGGTGGGATACGTGGAAGTACAATTAGTAACCAGTATGAAGCCTGTTATATCGTTGTTCTGAATTTCTTGTATAGGTTAAGTATAGGTTTAAGTTTTAGAATGGAGAGTGTAGCGTATGGGCTCGTAGTCTCCGGTAAGAGAAATAAATAAATAAATAGATGCAACGATGGTCGGGCATGGGGAAAGTAACATTGTCGTAGTAGCTTCGGGGCGGCTCCATTAAATATAGTCAATCGTTGTCAAGAACCAAAATGAAATGGTCTTGGTTTTCGATTTAATCTTTCAGTTTTAAACCGTCTGGTGCAAAGTTTATAAATTGCACGACCAACATGACTCTGCGACTTATTTACTTCTTCAATGCAAGCTTCGGGAAGCTAGTTGAATTGTTACCGCAATTGTTTGCCATAATACTTTACTTTACTTTATTTCAGAGCTTACAGGACCACAAATCCATACGCTCTAACTTAAAAACTACTCTTAACCTACTTAACACCTAAGCCGAACAAACAGCACAACCTGCCATAATACTGCATCTGCTTGCAACAATGCAGAATCAACTATCCATCAGTTGATACTCTACAAACACGCTAGTGTGTTGCCATCAAATAACAAACATGGATAAAAGCTTGGGCAGAACCTGAACAGAAATACGCATTTCTAATGTTTCGTTTTTTAGCAAACAAAATTGGGTGTACAATGGACATACCGTACACATGATAGACCACACCGTAGCTATTACAATAAAAATGAAGAGAAAAAAGCCAACAAATTAACTGAACAAAAAACGGCTTCGCCGTTTAGAAAAAAGGATTAGAGCTCGTATGCCCATACTCATTACTCACAGCTGTCAAGGAACACGAATAAAAACGAATTAGAGTTCACTCGAACGCACGAACTATAATTTGAACTCCAATTCCAGGGAAAAAGCCAGCCTACACACAAAATACACATATAGCCACTCACAAGAATCAGACTTAAAATGTAAAACGCAGACAAATTTGGAAAAAGCCAGTATAATACACAAATTAAGTGCATGCACATGCACAAACTTAACATTTCAAATACAAACAGTGTTCACTTTCTGACATAACCATTGAGTAAAATGTATCCTTGTTACCTGGAATTTGAGTTCAAATTATAGTTCGTTGCGTTCAAGTGAACTCTAATCCGTTTTTATTCGTGTTCCTTGACAGCTGTGAGTATGGGCATACGAGCTCTAATATTTTTGTCTAAACGGCGAAGCCGTTTTTTGTTCAGTTATTGGTTTGTACAAACCGTAGTTGCGGAAGATACAAAACATTAAAACAAGCTAATTTAAATTGTATGGTATGCCAAAGTAGTAGAATTAGAAATCAAAAACAAGCTCGTTTGATGCTTAAGGTAAAGTTTAATTGAACCGAAATCAAAACAGCAAAAAGATACAAATAAACTTTCCTGTAAGGTTTTAGATACTGCAGTGTTGCTATGCTGTTCAGTCCACGTGAAAACTTACGGCTGATTCCAACTATTATACACGTAAATATAATTAAATCCAGAGCTGAAATTTCAAAACTTTTCATGCCCAAACAAACGAAGAATAACGAAGGTTACACATTCGACTACTTTCTTTGCTAAATTTTTTCAGTGTTCTTCAGTCACGCTGTCATCACTTTCCGTTCATCACCCTACTGATGACACATATATCATTTTTCAAGATTTTTAAGCACTTTTTTCCGGAATGGAATTTCATTATTACTTTCAAGGAAATTTCCAGGTTTTCACGGACCCACACGAATCCGGAATTACCTGCTAGGCACATAAGACGATTAATTTTTAAACAATTTCCACCAATGTCGTTTAGCTCAGTAGAATGCACCAATCATTAGCTGATCTAGCGTGTGCAAAAGAAAAAATGGAAAGAACAATTGAATACAGCGGAAAGGTTTCATGTGGACTAAACAGCAGAGCAACACTGCAGTATCTGAAACCTTACTGCGGAAAGTTTATTTATGTCCCCTTGCTGTTTTGACTTCGGTTCAGTTAAACCTTACCTTAAGCATCAAACGAGCTCGTTTTTGTTTTCTAATTGGTTTACGCATTGATATTCAGCAAACGCCATCCACAAGGCGTAAACCTGAAGATTAAACTTATATGCTGTGAAACTCCGCAGTAAGGCAGCAGAGGCCGTATTGTTCACAAAATTACTGAACTAAAACTTTTACTTGTTTATTACAATAGGACTTTTTACCTCGCTAATACAAAAAAGAACAACTAAAATCCGTTGGGTACAACATTTTTATTCAGTTAAAAGAAAGATTTTAGATTTCTAGTTTGAGTAGCATTTTTTCCCACTAGATGCCGGTGCTGGCAAAGTGTGTTAACCTAACAATAGTTTAAAAGCAGTGCGTATTTAAGCGACAGTGTATTTTTCAAATGTTATATTTTTGCCTTTTTTGATCAAATGTTTGCTCTTTACAGGCATAGGCTTTTAAGTCTATATCTATGTTATAGGGAACAATTAAAATATATATGCATGAATGTTAAATCGGTCAACACACTTTGCTAACAATGTGGCAAGAAATGGTGCTAATACTTTATGCAACGGAATTTAATTGTTCATTTTGTATTTTAAGAGTTACGAAAGGCCTAAATTGTAATAAATAAAGTATGAATCACCTTCTTTGCCCTCAAACGACCTCATTAATTCGAGTACTTCAGTCAAACACTCCAGATTTACGGACTTAAAGAAGGAATTGCCACCCAATGACTATTTGCAGCACCTATAGCCATTTGCCGCTATGTAGTTCTGTCTAGCCCTTACTTTCAACAGGCGAAGGAAAACAAATAAATGTCTTTTTACACAACAAACAAACCACGTGTCTCCTTAATTATTGAGTATAAAGTTGGTGCGCCCACGTGCACCAGGAAGCAAGCGGTAAAGTTAAGTCTAAGGACATCACGGGCGCTTTTTTCTATAGTATATCGAGTGTTTTGAAATGCAGATTTTGAACCGCTAGGTGGGCGCCAGTGATATCGTTAACCGTGACCGCTTGCTCCCTGGTACACGTGGACGCACCAACTTTACATTCAATAATTAAGGAGGCACGCGGCCAGGTTGATGTATAAAAAGAAATTTCTTTGCGCATTCCTTCGCTTGTTGAAATCAAGTGCTACATAGCACTAAATAATGGTAGATGGCGATAGATGCTGCAACCAGTCATTCGGCGAATAGACACCTTTCAAGTAACAAAAATACTAAGGCGCAGAATCGATGTGGCGTTGGACAATAATGTTCAGAAGTCATCAAGAACACAGACAGGTACTGGTCGAGACGCTCTTAGCTGTACGCCGTACCTCGCGCCACTAAAAACTATCGCAAGGCGTTGTCCTTCTACCTGGACGAATTTAATCCGTCGAAATGACAATGATTGGCTTGTGGGTGGAGGCTACAGAGCAAGAGGCTCGGACCCAGCAATAACGCTCTCCGTAAAAACCCAACTTGGTCGCAAACGTGTTATTACGGCCGGCCCGCCAATCACGAAGGGGCTTCTACCGCCAATTCTAAGAAGGAAAATACAGTGAAGACGAGTCAAAAGGATGGCCAAGGAAGTCATAAAGCAGGAGATGAGCGTCATTTTAACATCTCAAATAAAGATATTCCTTATCCCGCACACCTCAAAGCAACAAAAGGGAAAAAGTGAGGCGAAGGTAAAGTTTTCAGTACCTACGCGATTGGCGTACTCGTCTTGTATCTTTCCAGAGCCAAGACTTTTGGGGCACGTGTTTTACAATGGACGCTTCGCACAAAGGATAGTTTTAAGGCCTATACAGTACAACGTCGTCTTTGTACAAGAAACAAACTACAGATTGTCGGGGTTGAATTGATAGGTGGAGCGCTGTGACGACGCTGGAATAAACTGGCATGAGCAGGACGCCTCGCATGGCCCTTCTCTTCCCGAATACGCCAGGGGTGACTGAAGTCAGGGTCGAACTAGGGACCTCTCGCGCATGGGACAGACTGTCGTGCTAACCTTGACAGTCGTGGGACAGTCATGCTAACCTTGCCACATGGTATTATATACTTCAAAAATTAATGAAAATGTATTACTTGATAAAAAAAAAAAAATTGTGACGTCGCAGATTGTGTGATCCCCTCGTCAAACTGTCAACTCCTAACTTGTACCCCCCCCTATTGCGTGACTGTCATTTTTATACACCCCCACAACAAATGGCGTCACACAAGGAGGGGAGGTGAATAAACGGAGTATGACAGTTATGGGTACAGAAATCCACCGGCCACTAGCCAGTTGGCGATTAAATTGGGCAGGTTGGCGATTAAAATATTTGTCCTAGTAGCCAATTCGGCCGGTGGCTTGGAGGTTGATAAATAGGATGAAACGAACTGGACGTATTTTCCCTTCTTGTAGGTAAATTTTGTAAGGGGTTTTTCGTCATCTTTCCGATGGACTTGATGGACCTGGACTTCTCTTCGTTTCAGAAGTTAGGAGAAAAATGTTACGGATAGGGCGGATTTCTCTATTTTCAAACAAGTTTTCAAAACCTGTATTTCTACCAGGCCAGTGGAAAAAATACCAAAATTTCTAGTAAGTTCTGCTTGACAAATACGTGGATCACCGCGTAAAGATTGAATGAATTCTTTTATTTGTTGGCTTCTGGCTTCCAGTGTCCAAGAACTTTTCAATTTGGCGACAAAAATTTCTTAGTTGGCGACTAAAAATTATGGCTAAGTCCCACACAGGGTCAAACGGTCGGGGCTCAAAAACTGGTCGTGTAAACTTGATGTTCTACCGGCCAATGGCGAGTTGAAAAAAATGCGAATCTGCACCTATATGACAGTTTCAGACAGGTGGGAGCGGGTATGCGGATCACACAATTTGATCCTTATACCAAACAAACGGTGTATGAAACTGTGGGGCAAGGTGGCCTGATGGTTAGCACGACTGTCGCACGAGCAATAGGTCCCTGGTTCAAGCCTGTCCTCAGCCACCTTTTTCGGGAAGAGAAAGGCCCTTGTCATGCCTGGTGCTCATCCTGATTGTGGCATGTAAAAGATGTGAGAAACTGCCGATTGGAATGTCCAAAATTGTTCCTCTCGCCTTCCGGCGCCATGGCAGCGCAACGAACCTCCAACACTTCACTTTTCTACTTTTACAGCCAGTAAAAATAATTGTAGAAAAGAAAGGTTGTGGGAGCAGTGTCGTCGACGTTTGTGATTTCATTTTGTAGGGAAGGTTGGGGGTTGAAAAAGAGAACAATTTCTGTACGGCCCCTAGTCGCATAAAGTATCGCAGAAATGAGCACTGCGATTATTACGGACTAGCGGAGTCGCTCGCTCATTCCGTGTCGTCTCGCTCCCCCCCCCCCCTCATTTAATTTGCCGTTCGGTCGGTAGATGGCATCGTATGTTCGCGCTGCTGGCCGTTGCGTTCCGGGCGCAGCTATTATCTCAGCGGGCCTTGGCTGCTACTCTTATAATTTGCCATTCTGTCGGGAGATGGCATCGTATGCAGCTGCTGCAGATGTAGATTAGTGCTGCGCTGCCGATGACTGCGTTGCGGATTTTGTGTAATTATATATATTATATCTATATATATCTTCCCGATATATATAACTATATCTAAATATCTTCCCCGCATTCAACTTTCGCCCCCTTGTTTACCTCGATTCTCAAGCATAACATTCGGTTCCGACTTTATTAATTTCACTAACAAACTTTTACAGTTTCACATGAAATTACGATCTCAAAAGAAGTTACTGAGAAATTCGTTCAAATATAATTTTTCGGCGATTAGGGGGAAACCTTGGCGGTGGTGGGGTGGGGGGGGGGGGGGGGGCTGCCAGAAAAAAAAGGTTGAGGTGGGTGGGCGAAATATGTTCATTCACACTTGCTTGCAACATACACCGTCACGATGTACGCCAAAACAGTACCGTAGCAGAGAAAGTTACGTCAAGCAGGGGCGAGGGGTAATCGTCCGACTGGAAAATCTCATAATTGGATGATCGTGTACCGTATAATCGCACCGAATAATACTTTGGACGTTAAATGAAAACTTGAACATTGCTACCCAAAGTAGCAATGTTCTAGTTTTCATTTAACCTTCGAACTATTAAGCTGTGCGGTTAACTTATCGAATGTTTTGGTGTGTTGATATCACTCCTTTGAAGGGCCGAACCATTCGGAACTTGGCGGCCCCTTTTACTAGTTTTGGTTTTTGATATGGTATCACTCCTTTTTTTTTTAAATTGTGTATTAGACTCAACTCCACTACCGCGCAGCTTTGTAATAAAGTGCCACGTTAACAAGAAGTTGGTTTTCCACACTTTGCTACTACCTTTTGCCTAGAGGCCGAACCATTCACAACTTAGCCACCTCTTTATTGGTTTTTGGTTTTATTTTAATTTTGTTGTAATTTGTTCTATTTCTTTAGTGTTGGTGTGTTGATATTACTCTTTTGAAGGGCCGCTTGGTGGCCTCTTTACCAGTTTTTCGCTTCGTTTATTTTACTATGATTTTACAGTACGTTTGTTTTTCGTGAATTGGACTTGAATAATTTCTTGGCAACGTTGTTTAAATTTATCGTGCTACACTAGTGTGTGTCTTGGCACGCACGTCAGTATACACGTTGTCATTGTCCGAACTTTGGGCGTCCAATGAGAGACGATGCCGACAATACTAACAATGGTTATAACAATATTTTCGTACTTACGTGCCATCCCACGCCATCCCTGTTACACCTCTATAGCTCGAAACCACAAAAGGCACGCAGTTCGTATCGTACTGCAGCCATTCGTTCAAATTAATAGCTGGAAGCCTTCCCGCTATCTCGGTATCGATGAATAATCACCTTATCGAAATTAACATGGGGATGAGCAGACTAGAATTAGCTAGCTAGTAGCTAGTTACACATTTGCAACGTTATTGAGGGTCAGATTTTGCATTGAAAGCAGCTTAGCTTGCTTTCCGGCACGAGTCAGTTTTTGTCAGGTGGGTCATTGCTCTTGATTTCAACACAATTTAAGCTTTTGTACCGCATTATTATTTTTATCCAAGTACCTGAAATGTGCTCAACTCTGCTTCAGGATATTAGACAATGACGCTATGTGTCGCGCTACAATGGGTTTCAACCTCGACAATTGAATTGATGTGATGTTTGTTGTGATGATTGTTGCCTAACTTGGCGCGACACACTACCGTGTGTCTAGATAACGGAAAGTCGTCTAACACGAAATTTGTATAATGGAAAATCGTCTGTCCCTGCCTCGCTCGCGCCACCGCGCTCGCTGGGGCTATACATTATAACATCAGAAACGCACGTATATTATAGCCCCAGTTAGACGTTTATCCATTATACGATTGTCCATTATACTAGAATTAATAAACAAAAACGGAACGTTAAATGTTTAGAGTAAGGATCTAAAAGTCAAAACCTAGAAGGAACACGGACAAGCTTTGACAGTTAGGGTCTAGGTGTAAAATTTTGTCAGTAAGAGGCTGGAAAGCCGGTGGTTAGATTAGTTCTAGTCTCTTCGGACTGAACGTGTGTATGAACGGTTGTAGCAGGTTTTCTTTGTTCTTAGAATATTGTTTTGGAACTTTAATAACACAATTTTCTTGTGAAGTTTGGCATTTTGTCTTTTGATGCTTTAGTATTTTTATTATATTTCGTAGATTTATGGTAGAGGATTACCATAATGCTGTCTGCTACGAATATGCTGGCATGTTACTAAATTGAAAAATAATTTTCAACGTAAAGCAAAGCAGGAAACGTATAACCATACTACCACTTGATCATCACATGGGTCATTGTAGGATGATTTCCAGTTTTTCGTGAAAATGTATTTATTGCTGACCACCGGGTAGTAAGGGTGTAATGCTTTCCAGCCTATTACTGACAAAATTTTACACCTAGACCCTAACTGTCAAAGCTTGTCCGTGTTCCTTCTAGGTTTTGACTTTTAGATCCTTACTCTAAACATTTAACGTTCCGTTTTTGTTTATTAATTCGTGTTACTTTTAGAATTGCAGCTAAACTGTAAAACAGTGCAGTTGACGGTCACAGCTGATAGTTTAACACAAGAGACCCTAGGCTGACCCTCACTAATCTAGCTATCGCCAATGTTAACAATAGAAACAAATCCTTTAATCTTCAGTCTATGTCTCGCAGCTGATGTTTGCTAATTGGTATTGTTGCATAATAACAATGTTTAAAACAATGTAAAACAATCAATCTGGTGGTTTAGAGCTCCGTAACCCCTGAACCACTTGACCAATTAGAAAAGGCCTTATGAAAAGGGCACATCTACAGAGCAATACCTGTAAAATGAGCTAAGAACCAGCTTTATAGGACAAATGGTTTGACCTGTAGAGAGGACAGACGAAAGTATCCCCAGAACAACAACAACAAGAAGCTGAACAAGAAGTTGTCTATTTGGCCCTTGTTTGCATCTCGGGTTTGGCTGGACCGAATTTCACAATTTTTGGACTGCAGACAGGCCTTTACTAGTCAAGGCTAGATTCCAAATTTGGTTTAAATATGTTTACTTTTGACGGAGTTATAAGCTCTCAAAGTTGAGAGTTTAACACAGAGGTCCTAGGTCGACCCTTACTAACACTGGCTATCGTAAGGGCTATCGCCAGTGTTAATACTAGTTGTTCCCCGGCGTAACATAAGCCGGTCTAGCTGATTCCCGCGGATGCTGCTGTAATAGTCAGCATTATTGAAGTAATAGTGTTTGTTTCTTATATGTTAGAGCGCATATCCGTTCTCATCGTCGGCCGCTCGCCCTTTTTCTTTGCTACCGTGGCAAGAATGATCCCGCTCAACCTCTTGCTGATTGTGGAAGATTCGTTTGTTTAATCCTCCCTAACAATGCTTCATCAAGGTCTGCTCACATCATTAAGTCTGCTCCTCACCTAAGTATGCTCCTAAGCGAAATATATAGATAGATTTCGTTTAGATGATTTTCCATTATTATACGATATTCCGTTTAGGTGATTTTTCCGTTATACGATATTCCATTTAGATGATTTTCCAAAATTTTTATTAATCATATATTAGACAATTTTCCAGTTTGACATTCGTCCGACGCCCCGTCAAGCACGTACCGCTGAGGCTGCGTAACATTCAAACATCTTAATAAAGCCTAACTGAATCACCCAAGTTTTAAATCTTTTTAGCTTCCTAAAGACCTAAAGGAGGAACAAACATGTGACAAAAAAGTTTGGCCAGCACAAAGGTTTCTTTCGAGAGAGAGCGCTAAAAAAAAAGGCAGCTGAAATTATTATTTAGTCACACTTGCAACTCCTTGGCTTCGAGCTAATTTGCAAGTCTGTTCGTGAGCTGTCAAAATCATTGGAAATAATCGCATTATTTAAAAGTCTTAACGTCTCCGTGAACTAAATGCCAATTACTATTCGCACTTTCCAGCCGAAGGAGAGAAAACAAGTAGAACCAGAAGCGATGGCAACCGTCACGAAGTCGCCCTTTCAAACGTGATATTCCACGAAAATACGTTGACGTAAATTGATGTAAGAGAACGGTACTTGCTTATGAATAAGTCTTTTGAATACACTCTAATTAGCAGAAGTGTTACCAACGAAAACGAGCTGTTCAAGATTGAAGTACGAGCAAATACGTGGAAGGAGGCGGTAGAGAAGGCCGGGTGACTGATTGGCTGAAATAGTGCATATTGTGTACAGTCCACTTGGCTTGTATATATTATACGAGTGGGAATCTTCAGGCCAGCTAAGCTGGCCGCTTTGTAAAACACCCCCCCCCCCCCCAATCCCCATGTAGCAAACGGTGCATCAAACACCATCCGTCCGCTCAATTATTTTGGGCTAGCTAAGAAAAGCTGATTGAGTGATCGAAGCCGTCTGTGTATTTTTGCGCGTTTTGAATATCTTCTCTACTCGTGTTTGTGGACTGTAATTCCGAAGAGTCCCATCCAACCCTATCGAATGTGAAGCCAATAGCAGTTGCCACTTGGCCAGTAGACCTTACAAAGCACTCGCCATTTCACAATTTCTACTCGCCACATACCAGTGACATCTTGCACGATGCATGGTTTTTTTAAGTCATGCATTTACGAAATTGTAGAATTCTCTTTAACCCCAGTATTAAGGAAGATAAAGCAGTTACGTAGCCCTTATAAATCTGAACATAACGCCGCCAAACCGTTCGTCTCTAACTTGTTCGGTTCCCGAGATATCGCTCTTTGAGTGTCATTCTCTATTGCTAGTCGCCATTTTGGCGAGTAAGGCTACATTTCACGTCACCAACTACTGATTTCCATTCGCCAAATGGCGAGTGGCGACCGACATTGGAGAAGGTTGGTCCCATCACCGTCCATGCAACATAAACTCGGCAATGAATACCCCTTCACAAAACAATACAAGAAATAACAATGCTGTCAACAATAACATCTCTGCGTACATATTGCACGCACAGTCACATTGTCAGCCTTTCTGAGCAAAAGAACGTCAGCAAGATTCATTCTTTCTTGTCTGCTTCCTGGCCCCTTGTTCACAGCTTCAACAGGGTTTAGTGGCTGATAAGATCGTGCCATAATATGTATAGTACAAATAAACGAGTAACGACCCAGAGATATTGTCGATCTGTCAGCCCTTCAGGATTGGGATGTAATCTCAGTCCTCAATCCTCCCAGCCTCAGTCTCCCGTTCTCAGTCCTGCAGGCCTGGCATAACAGTATCAAGCTTGATGCATTGTAACAAGCATTGTTGTATGGGTTTAGTTTTAAGGTAGGACAGGATAGCACAAGGATGAGTGTATGACATTATAGGCCGCATAGTACCCAATAAAATTACATCAAATCGTCGAAACTGGGTGATAATACATCCCCGTGTAGCGCCCCCCCCCCCCCCCCCGGCGGGGGCTCGAAAATGCAAGAGCAAACACTACCCATCCGATATAGTAATCGCGTAAAATTTACTCGTGCAGTAATTTGCTTAAATATCCGAGTACAATAACCATTGTAGACTCTGAGGCTACAATGACCTTTACACTAATAGTCCAGGGTCAAGCCCCTGCGGCAATACACCAACAAGAGCAGCTGTACTGCAATCACGCGTCCATTCTGCCCCGCCCCAAGCACCGAGCGATGCATACAACAATATGAGGGTTAAACTTAGTGCCCTTCGGTGACGTATGACGCCTTCACCTGTCAACCAGTCACCGTTTAGCAAATTACTGTTCTTGAAGTCTCCTTTAGTTGTCATTTTCTGCCCTTCCCGCTCTTCAATTTTCAAATCATCCTAATTCGGCTTCTCAACGTGTTGTTCTGTCAAAGTCAAATTAATCTTATCGTTCCATCTTGCCAATAGGTTTATACACTCCTTCCACAAGAGGCAGGTAGATAGTAGAGCTGGAGGCTAAAAGGGGGCGCAGGTTCTATCAATTTGTTTACCAGGCAAAGTCTAATTAGGCGCGATATGAAATCATAAATCAGACGAAGGGTTTTTTTTTTTTCGTGCCTCCATCACCAGGAGCTACAATGATGCGCACGAAAAAAGATAACTACACAGCAGGTCGGTACTTCACACGACGACTATCTAATTTTGCCACAACTTTAATACATGTTGATTCAACACGAAGTTATTTTCTTTCGTGAAGGTGATCAGGAATTTTTAGTCAGAAATTAATAGTGAATTTTCACTTTTTAGTGAAATCACCATCGGTGCTATACGAAATCGACAAACCTGACGAGCTATGTACGGTACTAGTTATTTTACGTAAACACAAGACACGGAAACGAAACTATTTTAGGAATAAAAACTCGAAAACGGATAATATTATGGAGAATAGGAAACATTTAATAAAATTTAATTCAATAGATTAATTCAATAGATTCTATTATTTAATAGATTAATTTAATTTAATTTGTGGTAAGTTTCCTCGAAATGATAGATCTCAAAATTTAATGCAAACATTGCAAAAAATAACACCCCCCTTCCTGGAGTGGGGGCGGCGGCAAGCATCGTAACTCGCTTATGCTATCACTCGCCTATGTAATCATGCAAAATTCTTCTTTCGCCAGATCACGGGAATGGTTTGAACCGTGTTACACAGCCTGAACGGCGCTGTAATCCACAAAAATGTTTTACATGATTAGCCTTGGTGGAAAGAGGACATCACCACCTTTAAAAAGAGCACAAGTAAATCCATTTAAGTTAATTAGGAAGCTTGAAGAAGTACATTTTAAGTCGAAAATCGCTGCGCATTTTGACCACTATAACATTACCACGTCATCTTTAAATGAGCTTAGGAAGGTTAGCATTGATGGAAAGAAGAATTATCGCCTTCAGAAAAGCAGAAGTATATCCAGTTAAATTAATTAGGACGCTTGCATTAAGTAGAAAATCGCTAGGTATTTTCACCACTATAACATACCACTTCAGCTTTAAATGAGCTTAGGAAGGTTAGCATTGATGG
>JAHWFP010178084.1:43899-71893 GCA_023313725.1 Lithobius niger
CATACCACTTCAGCTTTAAATGAGCTTAGGAAGGTTAGCATTGATGGAAAGAAGAAATCATCACCTTTAGAAAAGCAGCAGTATATCCATTTAAGTTAATTAGGACGCTTGCATTAAGTAGAAAATCGCTAGGTATTTTGACCACTATAACATACCACTTCTGCTTTAAATGAGATTAGAATGGTATCCATTTTTGGTAAATAAACGTGATTAGCCTTGGTGGAAAGAAGAAATCATCACCCTTCAGAAAAGTTTAAGTATAAACATTTAAGTTAACTAGGACGCTTGCATTTAAGTCGAACATCAGTGTGCATTTTGACATTACCACTTCATCTTTAAAGAAATATCCTAATTAACTTACATGGATATGCTTGGGCTTTTCCGAAAGGTGGTGAACTGGTGATGCCCTCTTTCCACTATTAGCCTAATCATGTAAGAGGCTTTGTATACATAATATTAAACATTATATTCATAGTATAGTTTGCAAACCGAAGATGTATACCTCATTTAACAAGACATTAAAACTATGAGGGAAATTCCTTACTACGGCCCTACATTAGTAATCGTCTCGTGTCACTGCTTTATGCAATACAAAATTTAAGTTAAGAAAAGATGTGGGGTTTCCGAAAATGCTCAAGGGTGACACGGCGTCACCCGACTGTTTTTCACTGTGTATAATACCACGACCCCAAATCAACCAAAAACTGAACTCTAGACAACAATTATTATAGGTCGAGCAAAAGAAGAGGTTTAGTTTCCAGACTAGAAGCAGGCAATAAGCCAAACGTGTTCGAACATAACTTTGAATGTTTATGCCACTCTGTTGACCTGAGCGTTTCATTCACCAGTCAACACAATACAAAGCCGCTTTTCAAAAGCCATAAAATGTTAGCAAATATTACTTCACTTGTTGGTTTACATAAGATTTCCATTGCCGAAAGGATGCTTTCTTTAGTTCTTGTTTTATGGAGTGAGTCATGTAGACTTACTAGGAGGCAACATTTTATTTTTAGTGACGAGAAAACAATAGATTGGCTAAAATATTCATTATTAGGCGTTGGCCGATACGTCGGTAATGTCTATTCGTGGACAGGTTAGAGGTAAGAGCGTTTGAATGCGCACAGGAACTGCAGAATTCCGTCAGCAGAGCGCGGGGCGCATGGCATTTTTTAAGGAATATGAAGCGGTGCTCCATATAGTAAAAAAAGGCATGATTCTGTGGACGGAGGGCAGTCAAAAGGCCGGGGGGGGGGGGGGGGAAATCGGAATACATATACAGTTTTGCACTCCAGTTCTCAGAAATTTACATTCTAAATTTATTTCACTTCATTTAGAAGGTTTTGAGTGGAGTGAGTATACCATGTAATGGTGCCATGGGAATAAAAATGAATGGACACATGATTTGGAGACATGCGCCATTGCCATCCTAATGTTTTCAGTTCTAAGTGTTTAAACTATAGATAGGGTTGGAGGCATTAGGAATTTCGGAAAATAACCGGTGACGAACGACTTTCATCAAAAGCTTACACGTATTCCTGTCATCATAATTTTATTTTTTATCAAAATGATTTTTTTTGAAAACGAAAAATGAGTTTAAACTTTGAGGAACGGAGTTGCAACGGCTGGTGCTCCACTGCTCCATGATGTTGACTGGTGCTCCAATCGTGAAGGCTGGAGCTCCACTTGGAGCAGCAGTTGCTATGTTAAAAAATGGCCTGGCGGGGCGGTTTTAGACTCTATTCCAACGCATGACGAATTACTATGTCCCAACTTAGAAATAGAAATAGAAAGAGACGATGCACGGGGCATCCACCCACCCAAATTCCCAAGCGGCAGATGTTAAGTGGAAGAGGTACCACCATTATGACAGATGTTTTTTGCCGCATGAGGGAGGAAACCGGAGTACCCGGAGGAAACCCTCGTTTCCGACGACAACAAGAACTCGAGAAAAATCCGGACATATACACTTCCCTTCACCAGGATCGAACCCGGGTGATGTAAGAAGCCAGAGATGTACAGCTGGGATCAAAACATCTATCGAATCTGACGCCCCAGTGCTCGCAGCTACCCGTGCACCCTCTGTTATAACCAACTGTTTTAACACAAAATGAATCAATCCTCACAAGTAATTTTAAAAATTGCATGTGGGCTAAAGAGTAAAGTGTAAGTGAGTAAGAGTAAGTGAATGTACATTTATGCTAAATGGCATCGTGTGTCGCATAGCCTAAACTCGTCCAGCATCAGAGCCATCGATTTTGATCTATGCAACAATGCATTTCCATCAAATGTATCAAAATGGAAATGCATTGCTGCATAGATCAAAACCAAAGGCACTGACGCTTAATCGAGTTTAGGCAACGTAACGCCCTATGGTAGGGCGTGTTTACGCAACGAGACCTTTTTCGTTGATCGCTATTTCCTAGTCAACCGTTATTTATTTACGATTAGTTTCCAGTTTCTACTAAATGAATGCGGTAATATATAACAAATTAAATGTCTCATAAATAACAACACGGATAAAGAACAAACTGCAACAGTAATGTTAAACATTGCTTCAACATTGTTGTCGTTTCAAGCTGTTTCCGAAATTTCTCGTACAAAGAACAGTTTCTAACAGTGATCAGACGATGGCAAAATAAATAGCTGTTCGCAGCGAGAATTCAAAAATCCAACATGACGTACACTTCGGAGTTATCGAATCGAACACAAACCATCGAAAGCTGGCATTCTGAAATCAGTCAGCCATCTTATACTGCAGTAAAATTATTTCCTTGTTTCCATAAATCGACGCTGTCATGCCGCACGTATCGTACGTCGTGTCGCGAGGTACGAGAAGGTCTGCGACCACGTTGATGTCATGGTTGCTATATATAGACAACTTGTAAGCTGGTAAAGGCGAGAAGCGGCAGCAGATTTAGTATTAACCAAGGAAATGCTAGTGAGCGAGATAAGTCGCGTTGTGTAAGTGCACGTTTACGCAACGACTCGCCTTTGCATTCTCGCAGCTAGAAGTTAGAAATCATCTGAAATTCCAATATGGCGGCGGTATTAGCTGCACCAACTCACAACGAAAGCGGTAAAAATGCGAGTTCAGGCACGAATGTGAAACTTGTTTCATCAGGAGACACTCTTTGTCTTATTGTCACGGATTATAAGACTAAAAGCATTTATTCAAGCGATGTCGGATTTAGCTAATCCAAATAGAGTTGTTACCATGACAACACCTTTGCCATCATCATTAAATTATAGCTGCAAGAATGCTAAGGCGAGTTGTTGCATAAACGCACCCTAAACCTGCCCTTATACGCAAGGCAGTATAAGGCATAGCCAATTTTCGAACGAGAATAGCGGCCATTTAGCTGACTATCTCGTTATTTTATTTCAGCTCTAGCAGCATCAAAAGGTTTCACTAACGCGCAGAACACGGGGTCCGAGTCGACGTCAAGTCCTGAGTTCGACCCAGGGGTGTACTGGGACCATTTAGGACCGGAAAATAGTTAACGAAGGCACCTCTCTTGTGACATTTCGCAGAAATCGGTTGGCCCCGACAGACCCTCGGAGCGTGGACCCCCACGGGATACTTCCCGTTTTCCCGCATGGTCAGTACGCCCCTGGTTCGAGCAGGACTTGGAAAACGTGGTGTCCTGTCGGGGCACAGCGTGATATGATGGAAGCAAATTCGCCACTGGGTCGAGGTCCTGCCCGGGTTTTTGTCCCAATGTGAAATGGGTTTTAAAACCTTCCACTATTCTCTCGTGTCAGCTTTACAAAATAAAATCTATTACTCTTTCTAGCGGATCAGATTCTTCCTTATGTAAACGCGTGTATAAATGCAGTAGCACACAATCCAACTCAATGATGCCAGCAGCACGTGCTGAGTCACACAAGTAGTTTTCCTGCACACAAAAGGTCCACGTTATTGTACTGAGATTATGAATTATGCAAGAATAGCTCGAAGTGTGTGTACATTTGGACGACTGTGTCTGCCGCTGACGGCAATTTTTTTTTTTATATATATTTAAACTTGGTTCTCGTCTTCTGCAACGAAGTTGTTGCAACCAGAATGGGGCGGAATTCCTACCGGTAGATAGAACAGAGCGAAATAGCGAGGAGGCATTTTACTTTTACTAGAGGCGTGACTAAAATGAAGGAGGAAAACTAACAGAAAATAAAGAGCCAGGGCGGCATTTCGTGAAGGATGCAGAGAAAAACGATGGGGGGGGGGGGGAGGAACTAAAACGGATTTGCTGATGTTTCATGAGTTCATTACTACTGAGTCTTCGTAATTTGAAAATTTTAACGAATGAGGCGAACAAAAGAAAAACTTGGCTTTAATTAAAAGGGCATAGCCTACCCTCTACCTATTTTCGGGCATCCCGCGCGTATATAGCTTTGGCAACATTTACACTCGTCTGAGAGAATGTAGCAAAACCGTCTCGTACCTGGGAAAAATACAGGAAAATTAAAAAGTTTGCGACATTTATATAGTTTGAACTAATGTTGCTAAACTGATCCAACATTTTAACTTTATGCGTAGAAGAGACCATAAATAACACCATACAGACTATTAGGCATATCGAAAATTTTCTAAATATACCGTATGTATGTATATATATTTTGAATTTGAGCGTATATCAGGTGATTACTTGATTACTTTTAAAAAATATGTTGGTGCAATTGTTTTTATATTTGTCTTACTGGTTTTTCGTGAAAATGCTGCGTTGCTTCGTAACGTCCTGTTAATAGCCTAACTGCAGCAGTAACACTTTTCCAAAAGGGTTACAACGTTGGGCTGGTGTCCGTAATTTAGTTTCAGGTGCATTTCTGTAGCTGGGACCGTAAGTCTACTTCTTAAAGGAATGTGGGGTCGACACGGAAGATGGGGTAACACATGAAGTGAGCACAACCTTAAGTAAAATGTGCAACCTCAACCATGCAGGAGTTTTGGTAGTTACAAGACTTTTATTTTGTAGCTTTAAAGTGAATAAATAAATCCAGACCATTTTGAACAGAAAGGACCTAAACAGTTTTTATTACGCTGGCCCATTCGACTCGTTGAATTTGAAATAAAACGGAAATTCCTGAGGAAAGCACGATCCTTGCAAGAGCTCACAAGATTCAAAATTGAGGTAATTTTAGGTAGATAAGTATTTAAAATTGCTTCTGCTGACTTGAGGAATAAAGTTTAAGACAAAAAATAATGAACTTCAGTTCTAAAAGTTAACGGTGTTTGTAACATCAAAATATTGCGATCGGTTTTAAACACAGTAGTGCAGAGTAATAGCTTCCATCTGACATTGAATGAGACGCCCACTTATTATCATGTTCACCGGGCACGTCTAATTATATCCTCCCATCAATCACTAGCTACGAAAATCTGAAAAGGAAAAAAAGTTAAAAAAAAAAAACAAAAAAACAGCAGTTTAAACGAAAACTCGCTGTGGTGGTACCCATACACAGATGTAGTGGACGGGCATAAATAACCTAAAAACTTATTCCATTAAAAATGTTACGTAGGCCTTCGGAAAGGTCATTTTTATCGCCAGAAGACCCTAAAAATTCATGCCCCCCAAACCCCTCCCAAATCCAAGACAGAAATAAACTTGATCCCGTCTTCCCCAATTTTTATATTGTGCCTATTCAGGTTAGCTGTAAACGCTTCTTTAGCTTATTCAGTATCGAAAAATGCGTCTGTTAACATGCAATTCCTCTCTCCCACGAAGACGGATGCTTTCGTTCAGATCATGCAAGTGAAAGTCGCCGTAGGGTCCTGTCAGACAAAACGAAAAGTGAAAAATGGAGAAAACGTGAAGACCCGTGTAACATTTGCAAAAAAATAAATCATGTTAAAAGACCGACTTTTGAAAAAACGAGCATGGGAGAAGGGTACGTCAACAACACAATATGTCTTCTTGTTTAAAAGCAAATTCTTTTTTTTTTCCCGAATTCCAATGCATTGTTAGTACCTTGCACATCATTTTTTTTCATCGAGAACACTAAAATAATTAGTGTCGTCCAAGCTTTCTTCACATTCACGAGATGCTACCCAAACGTAACTAGCAATACATTAGTAAAACAAAGAAGAAATATAAATGAAGTGAACTGAAAGAAGTGATATCTGAAACAAAATCCACAAGGGTGAAAGAAATCGCCAAGTTTCAGCCAATCAAAGTAGTGATATCAGAACAAAAACGACTGCCAAGCTAATCCCGCGGACTATTACACCTTCGATCTAATAGTCGGTGGGATTAGCTTGACGGCTGTTCGTTGATGGGAATGATATCACTATACTTGCTAACTGGGGGAACACTTTTCGGTTAGGGTTGGTACACCATTTAGCAACTTGGTGGCAGCCATTTTTGTTCTGTTATCTCTACTCTGATTGGCTGAAACTTGGCGGGTTCTTTCACCCTTGTAAGTTTTGTTTCAGATTAGTAATAACAAAGAAATATAAATGAATGAATGATAAAACTGCCCACGATGATAAATTACCAGCAATAATTACGAAAAAAAAACCTGTCATCATAACACGTGACGATTTAGTGATAACTGTTGGCAATATTGTGTTTCTTCGTTTATCGCCAATATTATTGATGATATTTCGTTTCATTAACCTTACTACAGCCTAATGCATTTGTTCAGAGACCGAGTTGGACCAGGTCACTTTTTTTTTACCCAGCACCCCGAAAATAGGTTAACCCAGGGTCCTGTGATCCGGACTGCACCAGTGACCCAGTGAACCAGTGATCTGGACGACATGACTTGACCCAGTGACCCGGCCACACTTTTTATCTATGAACCAATCGGATTTGGATTGACCCGGCCAAACCTGAATTGACCCAGTGGTCTTAGGCAGGAAGGGAAGTAACTGAAAATAAGGTCCGAGAAAAAGTGGCAACTGCAGCCCTCCCCCCCTCTCCCCACCAGCCCCGCTCTGTAAGCCAATTCATCTTCAGAAATTCAGGACCTTTGACGCGCCCACTTAGCGAATTTTAAGTGCAACAAAAGCTTTACTTGTTCACTTTAAGCAATCAAATAACAGTCTTGTGCTGCCCCCCCCCCCCCCCCCCCCATGGATGATGAGTAAGCCACTCTAATGAACACTGAACAGGTAATATAAAAGAGTAAAACGCTGGATTTGCTTGTCTTAAATGGGATCTAAACTGATATTATCTCCCCAGACAGAATAAATTGTGGTGTACATGACTGTATTACCTTACTGCTATGTTGAATTGCAAAGAGCGTTTTCACTATCTGTCACAAACTAACTTTGCAACGTATATAGTACTTTCTGTACTTTATAATCTTCATTACGACAACGCTTGGCGGAAACTTAATAAAACAAATATTATTGTCGTTGAGCTTAAAGAAACGAATTTAGCAGTCAATTTTAGTAAGGCCGGCTCAACTTAGAAAACATTGTAACTTTGTTTACTATTATTGATTTTTATTATTATTGGGTGCATATACCAAAGAAACGAAAAATATTTTCCATAGAAACAGCGGTAATAACTTTCGGTACTAACACCGGGAAAAACTTCAATTTATTTTAGTCTGTGGTTTAGTTTGGAGTCGGTAGATCTCCGAATCAGTTCAGCTAACCAGGTCACGCTAGGCCACCAGATCAGATCTAATCGTAAATTCTGGTCACTGGGCCTGACCCAAACTTCCGGGTCACCAGGTCAGTTCGGGTCACACCGGGTTAGTGGGTTTGACCCGAAATTACGGGTCTGGTGCTCAGACCCGGTCTAAAACTTGACTCGCTCCAACTCTGTTCCGAGTTTGAGTCTGGAATTCAGGAACGGCCAATTTTGCTTCTGTAATGTTAATAAAATTTTAAGTCCATTGTCCATGAAACGTTTGTAGACATGGCTTTCCAGTGAGTGCTTCTCATCAGAGTTTACTCGGAAAAAAGCCAACCTGAAGAAAATCCATCCAACCAAACTGGAAAAAAAACACAATAAAACCCAACAGTGGGTCCCCCCCCCCCCCCAATTTTACGTGTCTGTATTAAATAACCATCCGGACTATGACTAAATCACTGTCTGTATCAGTGTTAACTATTTAAATCACTGTTAACCGTTTGTTTAAATCACTCGTAACTAAATCACTGTTAAGTGTTTGTATCGAAAAGGTTTTTGTGAAACAGTGGTGCATTACATAATTACCTTAGTGCCTTAACCAAGTCTAACAACCACTAGTATTGTTCTTGTAAAACACTCAACTAAAACAGAAGCCTAAGTTACTCAATAAAGCCTAGAAAAACTATAAAATTCGGGGAAAAAAACAATAGAACTCGAAAAAAACTGAAGTGAGTTGGGTTCTTTTCCAGAAGGACCAGAGTTTTTCAAACCCCCCTGCCACCCCGTGATATTCGTTAATTTTAAAACGATAGTCATTTGTTTAATCTACCTTGTAATTGTATACAGTCTTCTGCAAATGCGATGACGTTATCTGGCACATAACATTAACGAACTGCATTTCCATACAATCACTATTCTACGGCTCGCTTTACCAGTTACAAAAAACAAGTGCCGTTTATTATTCTAATGCAAACAGTAAGGTTCATAATCACGAACTCTGAATAGCCACAACCTTTAACCAGTGGCTCACCCCCCCCCCCCCACCCCACCCACTTCTAGGGGAGAGGGTAGTCCCCCCCCACCCCGTTCCAATGTTAAGAGCACATTCTGTAAAGGTAAGCCACTTATTTCAATTTAAAAATTCTGAATTGGCTTTACGAGTAAACTTGTTAAAAACGAGTTGTTTTCACTGTAGTTGTTTTACCGGGCTTCGGGACACTCTCTTCCCCTTAGCTGAATTCTCGGACCCCATTTTGAATTCAAATTTCCCCTCCACTATAAATTCAAAATTCCAGGAGTTTACCAGGAAAATTGTCAATGAAAATTCACGAACCACAAATGAGTAATTAATAGTCCAAAACTACAGGGTGGTCATAAAAAACGCAACAGCAAAATTTTTCTAAGGCCAAACTGTTAGCCCCCTCCAGAACCATAAATGGTCAGGTGATGTCTAATAGAACGGATAGTTTTGAAAGTCCCTTTACGGTGCCGGAGGGTGCTAACAAAAAAATTTGGACTTAGAAAAATTTTGCTGTTGCATTTTTATGGACCACCCTGTAATTAAACGACAATTAAAGAGCAATTCACGTGATCTGCACTTGTATATTACGCACAGGCCTTTTACATGCACTAGTATATTACGGAACGGGCCTTTTACAGGCACTTGTATATTACGTACAGGCCTTTGGAAATCGTAGCAAACAATATTTTGTACAATATTTTATCTAGACATACGCTAGTGTGTCGCGCCAAGTTAGGCAACAATCATCACAACAAACATCACATCCATTCAATTGTCGAGGTTGTAAACCATGGTAGCGCGGCGTCATAGCGTCAGTGTCTTGAAGCATAGTAACAAACGTCAGGCTACAGAGATCGCACAAACATCAGGCAAAATGAGAGTAAATACTACATGAATTCAAGGAGTTCAAAAAGCATCGAAAAAATGCTATAGAACCTTACGTCTTTCAAGAACTTTAACCTCCCAGGATTTCCGTTAGCATAATACTTACTTTGCTGCATACATGGGATGCCTGTAATGCCCGACACTCCACTGAGATGTGTGCACCTGTGAGCCAAACAGAGCAACAGATGCATACAGTACATCTCCACCATGGAGCAAGTGTTCATGCTTCGTGCAACTTGGCAGTCCCTTTTACCAGTTTTGATTTTTGATATTATATCACTCCTTTTTTTAATTAGACAAGATTTGGATTCGTAATTTAGACAAGATTCGACAAGTGTGGTCCATGCGAAGATGTGCCACAACCGCTACCACCAGATGACGAGTGCCAGACTGTCATCTGACCTAAGTGTACCCAACTTCTTGTCAGTAATCTGATTCTATTCGTCCTGCCGTTTACCCACAAGGTAAGCATGAAGAATGCAGCAAGCCACAGATGCCAAAACTGGTAGATCTTTTATCTCCAATTACTCAAGGGCAACCTGGGCAGCTAAGTAAGCCTGCTCAGTGCCATGAATCCCGACATGACCTGAGACCCAACACAGGGTTACCGTTTTGCCTTGGACTAATAATGGCACCGGAATATGCTGCTGGATTGACAATGGGACTGCCTGCATCAATGATGATACTGCTCTGCACTTCACTCTTGGGAATCTGTGTAGATAACAAAATGCTCCTGCAAAGATCTAGCAGCGAAGCAAATCAGTCTTGGGCCCATCAGTAAAGATATTATCATAGCCTCTGTAGCTGGCAAAAAGGCTGCGATATTCCTGGAAATATATTTCACTAGCAGTGTCAGCATTTCGGAAAGCTAAAAGTATGAAACTACACTCAAGATGTGGTACCCCTCATGGGGGAACAGCCATAAAACCAAAACAGCAATCCAACGTAACCAACACCTGTACACTCGCAATAAGCCTACTGACAATTTGCGAATCCCCCTTTGACTGGGATTCTTGTCTAAGTTGTACATTCTGGTTAAAGGCCACGAACCCGAGTATGATTCTTTGGCATACCATGCAAACTGACTGCACGTTGCAAAGATAAATGCTTACGCCTGAGGTTACCCCAGTTCCCACACAATGGGCTCTTCACGGGACTGGTACTATATGCACCCGTTGGAATGTGGAGACCACAAATGACATATGGGGTTCGAAATCTTTAATGACTTATTGCTGGTTGAATCGTACACAACAGATCCACAGTTCAGCTTAGATCAAACTCAGACAAGTGTGCAGTATAAATGTAACAGCGTTCTCTTAGATTCAGCACCCCAATCAGGACCAATTAAAGCCTGCAAACGGTTGCATTTGCTGCACTACTGCTTAAATAAGGAACCCAAGTAATCACGTTATCAAAAAATACGCCTAGAAATCGGATTCTTCAGCCACCAGTTTCCCTAGGAGGCGTTAAAGGTAAGGATGCAGACAATCTTTGCTTGGCATACACTGACAATCACGGGCAGAGCCCTAATCATGCACCTACAAGCATGGACCGTGGTATAGAGCTATACTAGCCCATTTATTACTATAGCACAGGCAGTAACGCTCAAAACATCCCTGGAAACACTCGTCTCCGGCAGGTAATGCGAATAGATTGTAGTGCCAACCCGTGCACAGAAGCACCGATCAGACAAAAACACCTCCACGAAACACGGCAAGCTATCACGCAAGCCATAGCCTTATAGACTCCTAAGAAATCCCTATTGCCGGTGGTCGTAATCCTTCTCCAGATACAATAATATACAGCAACTTAGTGCTGTAGAAAGCTTCTCGGATGCCTGATTCCATTGACAACTACGTGATCCAGGCATCGCCCAAATCCACTCTGTACCACTGAGATTACACGAACTTGTTCCTACCACCAGTCTAGTCACGTTAACCACAGGCAGCCAGTTGTGCTAAATAGCTCAATGGATTTAAGAATCTTTACTAGGTTTTTTATGCTGAGCCAAGAAAAACAATAGGAAAGACCATTCCTTACTTCCTGTGATTGTGGCAACGAGCTCTCTGCCCAGATATGGTTGAAAATTTCAAAGACAAATTGAAAGAGAGGTGGGGGATCTTGAGGTATGAGCAAACAGCGGGCCGATGATGGCTGGCTGGTAAATCGCCTAACACTGTTTGTATTTATTGCTCTCATTTTTATCGTACAATTTGTTTTATCAACTTGACATACCTTTATCGACTTTTAAATGACTTGGAAAAAAAATATCGACCAAGTCGTTAATTATCAACCACTCTGGCAGCACTACTATTGCAGAACTGATGATTTCTAGTCTTTTTTCGTTAGGTTAGTTTCTTTTCTACCAAAAATGAAGTGCTTTTTTTTTTTAATTGCCCAAATCCTTATTAATTTTTTTTCTCAATTTTTTGGGACCATGGGTCCTAGCTGTGTTGTGGATAAGGTTCAACTCTGGCCATGGGCCTGTCAAAAGACGACGTTACTTTCATTTAACAGGCACTTTTGGAACGTTCTGTTGACTTTGCTCGTGGGTTGATGGACATTGTAGTTACCAAAATGTACGGGGTCCAATGGGTAACGCGAATCATATTGGGAAAGTGATAACCCCCACGATGATCGTGCCATTCCAGAGTTACGGGGAGAGAATATTTGCTTTATTTGGGGCCCTGGCCCGCAGCCATGCGCCCACGCTAACAAACTAAAATATAACCAACAATTCTGCTGAAACAAAATATACACTGTAGTTATGGTGGTAAGGGAGACGTGCTGATTGAGTGGGCGAAGTGAACCAAAATGAGCGTTTGTTAGCCAGTATACGAAAAATAGTGATTAAAGAATCTTATTTTGATGAAGCAAGGTCAGATGCATGACAGAAAAAACCATGCGTTTATTACACCCTTCCAGAGGACGGTCTTCTTCTAATAAAAGCTGAAAAGTTTAAGTCATGGTGGAGACTGAAGTCAATTATTTTTAAATTTGTGCTTTGAATTTACACATTTTCGTGGGTTGATTCAAATTGTAGGCTATTAGCCTATGTTATTTTGACTTAAGCTTTTCAGCTTTTATTGTTTGTAAGTAAGTTTATTCATCCAACACAGATTACAAAATCTGTGCTTGAAAACGAGACAACGTAGGCCAGAAACGTCGCTATTCTAAAGTACTTATGTGTGCACCCGACTGGCTGTCCTTATTACATCAATTTTGTTACACACAAACCTGCTTTTGAAGTTATCTAAACTATCGTTCTAGGTTGATACAGACAAAATGAAAATGTCAGATTTTTTCTTTCTTTCTGGACTTTTCACAGTTTTTTCTGTGTTTAGGCGGGTTTATAAAAGAAGGCTTACTACTAAAAATCAAAAAGTAGCCTAAATCACATTACTTTGCCTTCTTGAGAAAATGTTTAGTACGTAGTCCCCACACATCAAGTCCCAGTGTCCCCAGCACCATGGACTTGCACACTAGCGTGAAAGCTCCATGATAGCAGACATTCGTACGAAGAAAACATGTCTTTATCGGAAACTTAATGTTTTGTGATTGGTGATGGAAATGTCTCCACAAGAAATAAAACACCCACTACCACAGAGCTCAACCCTAGTTTCGTAGGAACAAAGCTTACACGGTGCAAAGAAATCAGTAATACCAGGAGCAAATAAAGTATGCGTAGTACTACGCTGCTAACGAAAGATATTTGCTAGTCTAATCAGTTATTTATTTAGGCATTAACGCGCCCTTTTCAAGGTCTCATTATTATTACATTGTTGTAACTAGCAGGCTTGTTGCCAGGTTAGCTTGTATTGATAAAGGTGATGAAGAGTTT
Organism: Lithobius niger; assembly: GCA_023313725.1. Classification (NCBI taxonomy): domain Eukaryota; kingdom Metazoa; phylum Arthropoda; class Chilopoda; order Lithobiomorpha; family Lithobiidae; genus Lithobius; species Lithobius niger. Next base: position 57,230 of record JAHWFP010178084.1, read on the forward strand.
ACATCGTCTTTTAACCTCCGCAGTCACCGAGTTCACAAACGTGCACACCTGCAAATTGGGGGGAAAGTACGTTCCTGGTCGAACCACCACGAGCTTCGTGAATGGTCCAGGGACCAGCCCACAGTCCAGTGGTCAGCTTTCCCGCCTCCAGACCAAGTAGACACCGGTTTGAATCCAAATAGACGTACAGGACTTAAAGAAAAGTCACCGAGGTGAAAATCGGTCGTAAACCTTTTAGGGCCGATTGTGTGCCCTTTGAGAGTAATTAATTACTGGATGGTTAATCTGATGGCAAGACGAAATAGCTCAACCCGAGTTGCTCGAAACACAGCAAGTGAATTGCAGCTTGCTCAGTAGCTGTGGGACCTTATTCTCGAGTTGGCTTTCAAATTGTACGCTGGTTGTCAAAAGGTCGCGTGTGATAGAATGAACGAGCCAAGGATTTTGGCGCCCTTTTTTGTAAAACTGCATAAGCACAACTCGAGACTAGCTAGGGCCCCTGGAGCAAGGGTGGGTCCAAGGGAGGGTCTGCCGCCACCCCCCACCGGCAAATAAATTCGTAAAAACTGCCGAAATTGTTGAAAAAAACGCAGGTAAATTAAGACCAACAAAATGCATAAAAACGCAGAAATCACCTTATAACCGCCCTCAAAGACTTCGTTCTAGATCCATGATCAGTACATGAGAAACTCACCAATTTCGTTTACGTTTACCTATCTTACTTGGACGAATCTTTATGCCGTACCATAATCGGAAGTTTCCTGAGTTTAGATATCCTCTTCTTATTCAAAATAATCTGGTAATATTCAGCTCTACCAGCATGCTTACCTTCCTGCTTTGACACGTTTTAGTTGAGCCGTAAAATTCACTAGTGTCCATTTTGTTACATAGACAAACCCATCCTTCACGAATGGTCGTCCAACACCGCTCACCGTGTAGCCAGTAGATAATTAAATTAGCTCGCCAGTTTCTGTATTCTACTAGTCATGTGGAAGAAGGTTGAACCAATTTACAGTCCTCAGTTGTATTGTTCCAACTATCCAAATCGGAACTGATGTTTGCACATACCTTCAGGTTCGTGCATACCACGAATATATTTTGCCGGCTTTTGCAACATTCACATACGTTTAAGTGTATGAAGCAAAAACGCCTCGTACCGGGGGGGGGGGGGGGGGGTAAGGGCAGCGTTTTAAAAACTTACGTATTTTTGAACTAATGTTGCAAAACTGAGTCATACAGGAAAACTAACGTAGAGACAGGCACCTTTACTTGGTCAGTTTAGTTCTAGTTAGTACCTCGGTGAAGGTTGGGGACAAACAATCATGAATGCCACGCTATTTTCCTATGGGATCGTGATGCGACAAAAATACGAGAAGGATTTTGCAACATTCCTTAAAGGTGCATTCCTGCCGGTTGGCATTCCTGTATGGCTCAGTTTTGAAACATTACTTTAGACGTATGGAAAAGTTGCAAAAACATTGATTTTCCTATTTTCTCCTGGCGAGAACGGTTTTTGCCACATTCACTCTTATATGAGCGTGAGCGGCGCTATCACCGATTGAAAGTCTACTGAATCTGGCAATGTCTAGCGCTATATCTAGCATTATCTAGCGCTTGCTTGCATCAAGCGAAGGAATGCACAACGCCATTTCTTTTAACGAAACAAATAAACCACCAGCCTCCTTTGATATTCGTCCCCGTGCACCTCCGAACAAACTGTAGAGGTTAACAATATCACTTCCGCTAGATGGCGCCACGGCATTTTCGTACGTGTTTCAATCAGTAATAGTGCCTCTTTAACCTATGTAAATGTTGCAAAAACTATTTCGCGCAGGAAGCGTGAATATAGTGAGAAGGTATGGCCTTTTAATACTCCGAAACCCTTTTTATCGTTAATAAAAACTTCAACCGCGTGGTAACACATGCGCAAAAAACTGTAAATAGCCTAAAAATAAATAAGTGCCATCCCGTAATTTCGCAATAGGGTAGATTTCGCAATAGTTTCCGCTTCCAACTATACCACTAGCACTACAAATCGCGAAAACGGTTGCTACGACTTTCGACACAGCCAACGCGTATCACGATCAGCCATCCGTTTATTTACTTTGGATGATAGGCTAGCTTCCCCAACAGCACACTGATAAGTACGAAATTCGCGCCGCTCACCACGTTCGCCGGCCGACAACAACAATCCAAGTTTCCCGCTGATAAACCGGCGTCTGGTACGAGGTGGGACTACGACGCGAAACGCAACGCGGGACAAAAACCCAACAAAAACTCATAAAAAACACTAAAAAAAATAATCGAGCTTATAAAACGTCCAAGGTCACACGCATTGCTATAGCAACCGCTTCTAACCTCGAATCAAACTACTCAACAAGAGATTGAAGCGCAGGTACAAAACGTACTTACCTATACGTGGGTGCAGATGACACAGCCAGGTCTTGTCGCGGGGAAACCACGGACTATACCACTTGGTGCGACGGCGTGGGGGTGGATCAGGTTACGCACGTGAATAGCGTCGTGTTAACAGGTACATCTCTATTTTGTGACCTGTTTTGCGTCAAGCGCAAACTTTTGTTTAAGCAGCAATAAACGCCCGTCCGGCACTCTGTTAGGTGTTGCTCGTTCCGCCGAGTCGTAACTTGCTGCCCTTCCCTCCCCTGTTTAATTGGAAATCAACTCGTCCTGGCTTCTTGAACTTCACCCTGTGCAGGCAGGCCGTCCGTCCGAAGAACACAGGTGATAATACAGCGAAGCCACTATCTCAAGACTCTTTACGAAGGCGTAGTGAAAGTTGTGTATGTAGGTTGGTGGCGTGCGCTTGGGAGCTAATAAAGCACGGGTGTGGAGGCGAATTGGACTGCAACTACGCCATTGTAGCCTGGGGCACTAGGTTGCGCATCCCAAAAATGCTGTCACTGACGCTGGCGGCCACGTTCCACAATCAAGTGGATGAGAGAGCACAGGGAGCGAGTTTAACTATTCGACTCGTTTCAAGTCTGGTAGGGATCGACCGATACAGAAAAATACCGACCGATCCAATACCGATTTTTTTGCCCCAGCCGATCGATACAGATACCGATACCGATTTAAAAAAAGTCGGTGGGTCAGAAAGTCACACTCATACTTCATCATTCTTAAATTGTATGCAAGAAAACGTAAATTTCTAATTTTTTTTTATCAGTGGTGTCAGATCCGCAGCTGTACCTGCGGCCATAAGACACTGCAGATGGGCCTAATCGCAAGAAGTCACCCTGAATCTGAGAATGCGCGCGCGTTGAATTCACTAAGCGGCTGTGCAGATGACTTCATGGGATACAAACGATGCTATGCAGGAAAGGTTTCCATCAAGTTTGGCTGAGTAGCCCTCGCGCACGGAAGTTGGTCGTATCGGCTAAAATATCGGTAATAAATACCGATACAGATCCAATACCGATACACAAAAAATAGGCGATAATATCTGTAAACCGATACCGATTTTAATATCTGTCTATCCCGAAAGTTTGGTGGTCCTGTTGGCAGGCTAAGTGGAGCTGATTTCCTATGGCGTAATTAAAAAATAGCAGTCCGCATCGACAAATTCCCAACGACGTCGAGTAAGGGCCCCCGCGCACTTCGAAGCTTAAGTTTTGCCAACAATCAAGAGTGGCGCATCCACGAGACTGGCTGCATGGTGACACAGGATGGTTTACCAAAGACGTTAAAATCGGTCAACAAATGCCCACACTCATTACTTAGTGCAGCAATTTTGAACTTATAGGCAAGTAGTAACGCATCGCTTCGCACAAATTTTCTTCCGTCTGGCGAGGGTTTAGGTTAGGTTAGGCGTAGCTACAGGGTGGCAGATTGCCCCCCTTCCCCCTTAGGCCGCATCCCCCCCCCCCCCCCACCCGGACAGAAAAAAAAAGACAATTTTGCCGGCCGTCAGACCAGCCGGATGAAAATTGTTTCTTTTGTTGGGAAAAATACATAACCTGTTAACTTTTGAAAAAGTTCCTCGAACGATGCTGTTTCCCTGGAGGTTTTTTGGTGCTCAGTAACCGCCGGCATCGTAACACGACTGCGCATCTCTACTGTGCAGCCCCTCTCTTATAAAAGCGCATTCGCGCATTCGTTAGCCATCATTTTTCCTCTCGATGTGTCAGGCGATGACTCAAGGGGAGGTAGAGAGGGGAGGGAAGGTATGTATTTTTCTAAACGAAATAAACAATTTTCTGCTGGCTGGGCTGAGGGCCAGCATAATTGTCTTTCTTGTTGTTGGAAAAAATATAACCTGTTAATTTTTGCATTAACAGTTAGATCTCGTCAAGAGTCTGGTGGCACTGCCCTGACGGGTTCCCTAGGGTTGTGAGCTGGTTGTTTACCCAAAAAAAGTTTCACCAACTTCGCTCTTTGTTCAGAAAACAGGATAACCGGAATTTTGGTCTTTTTCGTAGATTTGGTGGCTTTGAAAAGGACCGTTGGTTTTAGAGATGAAGGCTTGCTTCCGTCTCCGTTTTCGGAGTGCTTAAGAGGGCTGGATTACACATTTGGCAGCTCCGATGGGGCCCAGACGATGTAGTCCATTGGCTTGCTTCATCATCACTCTGAAGTAATGGATTGTGAAGACGGAGCTGTTTCGCCAAGAAGCTGCAGGTCAAGCTGTCCATGACAGGAATGGAGTTGTGGAATACCCAGGAGGTGGAGAGTGCTCTGCTCGTGCGCTGTAACTCTAATGCCCTCATCATTGCAATTGATGTTAGACTCCTCATAGGTTCCTTGAATCATCTCATGGATCCACTTTGATATGGAGGCCGCAGAGGCATCGCCAATGGTTCTTTTGTAGCTTAGGAAGAGTTTGGTTTTTCCTTTCCGTAAGCCCTCGTTGCTTGTTTTCGAGATGTAGAATCAAAGAGTTCTGACGGGGTAAAGGTGGCATTCGGGTTCATGTCCCACGATGTGTGTTAGTGCTAGAATGACAATGGGTTTGGTCGGTTCACAGGGTCGCTGCATTTTACCATAGAAATCAGCTCTTGGTGTCAGTGTGACGTGGATGTTGTCAGTAGCAAAAAGCGCAGTTTGCTGGGTCAGCCAAGAGTGCTTGTATGTCACTGCAGCGAAGACGTAAAGCTCGGGTTATTGAGAAAGACGGTTTTTCTGGTTTGGATGGCCATGGGGCTGTTTAGAAGTGGTTCGTGTGGGTCTTTGAGTGGAGACAATGGACAGGTCCCAGTCCGGGAAAGCTCGTTTGATTGTAGGTCGTTCCATTTTGAATGATTTGAGTTGGGACGAAGTCTTGTAATCCTCGATTGTTTCCTGCAGCTTTGAAGACGGAGTGGAGTGCAGAGTGATAACGAGGATTGTTGAGCCTTTTAATCCTTCAGAAAACAGGGTGTTGAGAAACTTCGAGAGTTCGGTTATAGGGGGATTGACAGAACTGACCTTCATTCTGTCACACCAATTAAACCATCTTGTCCGGTGGCTGTCGTAGATTCGGTTGGTTGATGCTTTGGTTGCATGACTTCTGATTCTGGCTGCTTCCTCCTTATAAATGCTTGTCTTTCGGAGGAGTTTGACGATAGTAGCCGCCCGTGCGGATGTACGGTGTGCAGATTTTGGTGGGTTTTGGTCCCTTTTTGTTTAGTGAGTAGATCTGTTATCAGCGGAAGGCTGCTTGGATTGCCTACTGGAAGTTGAGAAGGAATGGGAACCACGCTGGTGTTGGTCAGTTCGAAGCTCTTAGCAGGAAGAGGCTGCCGGATTGTTGGATTTTCTCTAGGATTTGCGGGAGTAACTTGAATGGGGTGGATGAGGTTGGCGTATAGGTTCTCCCACGGGAAGGCCAAGGCATCTGCTGCTGTTGCCCTCTCGTTCGGGACTGGGCTTACATACAGGGGAAGTCTGGCATTGTTCTTCATGGCAAAGAGAACTATCATTGGGGTACCACAGAAGTTAAAAAGGTAATTTACAGAAGGATTTCTTTAGCATTCATTCCCCTGTTGGTGGTTTCTTGCGGGACAGAAAGGCTGCAATGACATTCCTGCTGCCTAGGATGTGCAAAGGGAGGACTGTTGTGCCTCGTTGAATGCAGAGGAGGAAGATTGCTGATGTTGTCTCACGTAGAATCCGAGATCTAACTCCACCTTCTTTCTTTATGTGTGCCACTGCAGTAGTGTTGTTGGCATGGACTTGAATTACTTTCCCTCGGGTTAGCTCTTGAAAGTGTTGGAGAGCAGTGAACACAGCCTTGAGTTCAAGGACGTTGAGTCCACGGGGTCGTTGAAGGAATTCCAGACCTGGGTGCAGTTCTTGCGGTGACTCTGTGGGTGCGGGAACCACAGGGAGTGAGGATGGTGAAGTTGACAGTGCGGAAGTTTAGAGCTTGTGTATCCAATGGTGTGGGTAGATGAGTGTTGTAACAAACGCGTAAAAGTTCTGGTGGTTGAGAGGCTGAGAATGTGACGGTGGGAAGCAGTTGAGATGAATTCCCATGCGGATGCCACCGCCTTAGAACGCGAGATGCTCTGGAGACCAGCCGGATGGATGCGATGGCTGCTTGAAGGTTTCCCTGACGAATGCAGGTGTTCTTGCGAGATGTAGCCGGTGGGTCCATCCCAATGTGAGTGCCGCTATGCCTGAAGCATCGTTGTGGGTGAGTTGAACGAATGCCACTGTTGCTTAAAGGGCTTCAGACGAATGCAGATGCAGGTGCCGTCGCCCAATACGCTGTTGTGGTGAAGATGGACGAATGCCAGGGTGCATGGAGGTCTTCAGATGAATGCGAGTGACTTGACCCAGGTGCTGAGATGTCTTGGGGACAGCTGGTGGACGATGAAATTGTCGCCGTGGCTTGATTTTTTATTGCTGTGAAGCGGGACGAATGCAATAATGCTTGGAGGTCTTCAGACGAATGCCAATGCGAATGCCGTCGATCTTGGAGGTGAGACGAATGAGGAGCAGTTGGTGGATGAATGCAATTGCGAATGCCGCTGCAGATTGAAGCATCATTGCAGTGAAGCAGGATGAATGCCGAGGTTGCTAGGAGGTAGTGTTGTTGCATGGTAAATCGGTACTCACGGTAAAAAAAAATTACGCATCAGTATCGTTCCTTTTACAGCACCACGGTACTACCGTGATTATGGTGCTGACAACGATTCATGAACTAGCTTTGCCCTCTTTTTGTTTTTGGATGGCATCAATTCTTTTAAAGCAACATCCGGCCTGTCTTATAACACCCACGTGCAGTCATATGTCCGCACGTTGCCGTCGCAAGATTCGGCATAGTAATACTACAACGTCACTTCCGCCTCGTCTTCTCGCGATCACATGAACGACGTCTGGCTTAGCAGATGGATTGCGGGTCACGTGACAGCATTGACGCAAAAACTGTCATCACAACCGGAAACAATGAAACATCATGGTTATTGTTGGCGCGCCAAGGATCATATACGTGCGGGAGGCAGTAAATAAAGTTACCAATATTCAACAGAAAATCTTGTAGATCCCACATTTTAAGACGGATTTTTAGCTAGGGATTGACTAACGGTAAGTAAATAAAACTGTGGAGCCATCCGTATGTGGAGGATCTAGAAAAATGGCGCTGGGAGAAATATCTTTTTAACTAAATACGCACAAGTAAACGCCGATACGGAGGTGCGAAAAGAGACTGAAATCCGATCCCACTGCTAGCCAGAGGAAGTGCCCACATTGCGGAAGGAGGGGGAGGGGGGAGAAGCAACTCTTCAGTAAACAAGCGAGTCCGAGCATGTTTGTGTTAAGATCGCATCGACAGCAAGAAGAAATCGAAGTCTCGCTATTAGTAAAATAATTAAATGCAAAAAGCCATATTTGTAACTATTTTGGATTTTAATGCGATGAAAACAAATATCTCGTTTAAACAAATTTTTAACAAAATAAAATGTTTTCAATAGTGTTGAAAACAATCGACAAAATAATCAGTAAAAAAATCAACAAAATATTAGTCAACCTAAGTCAACAAAAGTCAGTAAACAAAAATTTTGTAACCGTCAATATTTGTCAAATAGTGTTGATTCTTTTGTGTTAAGTGGACAATAGCGCAAAATTATTTTCTAAATTACCGTGATACCGTAGACCGCCGTTTTCAGAACCGTACCATACCGTCCTGCAAAAACTTAATACATGCAACACTACTAGGAGGCAATTGGACGAATGTGAATATGAATGTCGCAGACCCAATTGAACCCACAGGAGCTGGAAGAGCAGTTGAGCAAATGGAAATCAACACGATGAATGCCGTAGTGGCGTGGAGGCCATCAGACGAATGTGAATGCAAATACCGCTGAGCTTGATGGACTGTTGCAAGGGAGACCAGTTGGACGAATGCCGTGGTAGTTTGACAGACATCAAAACGAATGCGGGAGTCAGCAGTTACCATGAGGGACAGCCAGTGGACGAATGTGAATGTAAATGCCACTGGAGCTTGACGAACTGCAGCCATAGGTACAGAAGGGCGAATGCCGTGGACGCTTGGAGACCATAAGATGAATGCGAATGCCACTGGTCTTGATCAACTGTGGCAATGGAGACCAGTTGGACGAATGCCTTGGTTGCTTGACAGACATCAAGATGAATTCGAGTGCAGAAGCCTACAATTGTGATGAGGGACAGTTAGTGGGGAAATGCAAACGCCACTGGAGCTCGACAGACTGCAGCAATGGGTACAGGATGACGAATGCCGTGGACGCTTGGAGCTCATTAGACGAATGCAAATGCCACAGGCCTAGATGAACTGTGGCAATGGACACCAGTTGGACGAATGCCGTGGTTGCTTGGCAGACATCAGACGAATGAGAATGTAGAATCTTGCAGTTGTGATGAGGGACAGCCGGTGGACCAATGCGAATGCGAATGCCATTGGGGCCCGACGGACTGCAGCAATGGAGGACGGGAGGACGAATGCCGAGAAGCATGGAGGCCATTGAACGAATGTGAATGTCAATGCTGTGTAACTGCCACGAATTTCAGCAGAACGAATGCAATCATCACTTGGAGGGCTTTTGACGAATGTCAAGTGGGGCCGCAGACGCAGGAAGTCGTCAGTACATGAATGCGAATGCCGGTGTTCCACGTGCTTGAAGGTCGAGACGAATATTGAAGCAGCAGCAGGGATGCAGAGGTGAGCAGAGCCTCGTCACACGCCAGGTTACGATCGAGGCGAGGAGCCAAAGTCGAAGACATCCAGTGACTGGACGTATTTCACTGGAAACGTGGGTTCAATCCAGCACAATTGAGACGAAATGCGGTGCAGAACAGTGTCTCGTTACGTGCCAGTTACGATTGAGACGAGGAGCCAAAGTCAAAGACATCCAGTGTCTGGAAGAGCTTCATTCGAATACATGTGGCTGGTATAGCACGATCGAGACGAGATGCTGTGGAGTTCAGTGTCTCGTCACATGCCTTGCTACAATCGATATAACATCAGCATGCGTCTTGAGGGTCCACACAATGTGTGAGTGTAGACGAGCAGCAGATTTGAGAGCGTCAAGCTTCTTGAAACTTCACTCAAATGTGGGTTATGGCCACGAATGAGACGAGCAGTCAGCAGCATGCGCCATGAGTGTTCACTCGATTATGTAGGTGTTTACCAGGATCGAGACGAGCAGCAGAATTGAGAACATCAAGCGTCTTGAAACTTCCTCAAAACGTGGGTAATGGCCAAGAAAGAGATGAGCAGTCGAGACAACAGCAGCAAGCAACAGGAGTGTTCACTCGATTCGTAGGTGCTGACCCCAATCGAGACGTGCAGTTGAGTTGAGAACGTCAGGCTTCATGGAACTCCATTTAAAACGTGGGAAATTGCCATGAATGAGACGAGCAGGCGGGCTGTCACAAGCCAGATGGAGAGCGTAGTTCAGCTGGTGGCCAAGGCTTCAGGTTCTAATTGACGATCGTAGCACATGAGTGTGGTAAGTTGTAAGCTTGCATCAGCAGCAACGAATGTGAATGCCGCCATCTTCAAAAGGCTGCGGCAACGAATGCGGACGCGAATACAATGCCGCCATCCTGAAGCGGCAACAAAGGCGGGTGCGAATGTCGTCATCTTGAAAAGCTGCGCAGCGAATGCGAATGGCCAGTGGGCAGGCGAGTGGCGTCATCTGGTGACGAATTTTCTGGAAAGCATAAGAAATTGACTGCATTCGTGACGGAACCACGATGAGTCACGTGGCTAGAAGATCTTCAGGGCGAATGTTGGGAAACAGACCGGCGTGGACATGCCCTGGAGGAAAAGTGATGCCCAACGAATAAGTGATGGGCTGCATATTAGAGATGTGCAGTCCAGTTACGACACTGGCACCGAAAAACCTCCAGGAAAACAGCATCGTTCCTCGACCTGTTCCTCGAATTCATGCAAAAATTAACAGGTGATAGTTTTTTCCAACAACAAGAAATTTAGATTTAAAAAAGGCTCTTTTGTAGTACACTAGTTATTTAATTTGATGTAAACTGTATTTTAAAAATTAATTTCGATCCTCCTCGTCAGCCCATACTCCTATCATTAAAAAAATATGGTGGCCCCTAAAATGTACGAATTTTTTTCCAAGTTTTTTTTCAAAAAAATGAAAATAGGGAATGAAAGTGGTCCCTATTTTCACTATGACAAATTTTTTTTTTAAATAGAAAAAAAAAGTAAGGACTTAACAATTTTTCAGCTCGCACGTTTTTACTGGGCCATCCTGTGTATTACGGAGGGGGTCCCCAGAGCTAATTTGCCACCGGACCAACCTAACGTTCGTACGCCATTGGCTTTAGCCTGCTTGTAGCAACCGCATACTGTTCCCATAATTTCGTACAACACTGACCCATTTTGACGGTTCGAGTCGTGGCTGCAAAAAAAATTCAGTAAAAGACAAGATTAAAAACACATAATTGTGAGCGGTGCATGACACTCAGTCCTCCATCCATTGATTCCAGAGTGTCATTCACCACACACAATCATGTGTTTTTAATAGTTTTTTTTACTGAATTTTATTGTGACTAAGGGAAAAATTAATTCCCAAAAATTAAATCAAATTTGTATAATGGTGTACTGGTGGAGCTCTAACATCTTTCAGGGGGGATTAGTTTATCACTAATCTTGCATACCATAAAATTAATTGAAGTTTTACCTCGATATCTAGGGTCCAGTTAGGTGGGATGTGTTAGTTATACTGTGGTCCCGTGGGAATTTCGTGGTAGAATTTTACCGTTAGAACTACATAAGAAGGACATCCAACAGCTTCTATTTCCGTTTGTTGTTTTCCCAGAAACCCCTGCATACGGCCGCCATCTTGGAAAATATGGCCGCCATTTACAGCATTAGTAAAATTGCTGTATCTTTGGTTGTATTGGTCCGATTTTGGTTTTCTTTATATCAAATGAAAGGTTATTTAATTTGCCACCTTTTATGCCCCATGTTTTGTCACGTTTAAGATGATAGTTTGTGAGTATTTACCAAAAGTATGTAAATTGTGCACTGTTTTTACAGCTTTTCCAAATTTACCAATAAACTACTGCATTTAGCTCCTTAACGTTTGTGAGGAAAAGGATGAAGCATTTAATTACCTTTAATTTGATGGGTAGAATAACTATATCGGTCCCATAGAACTGAAGATATGAATAAAAACGCTCTCGTAACCAGGGTATGGCCGCCATCTTGGAAAACATGGTCGCCATTTACAGCATTAGTAAAATTGCTGTATCTTTGGTTGTTTTGGTCCGATTCTGTTTTTTTTTATATCAAATGAAAGGCAATTTAATTTGCCACCTTTTATGTCCCACGTTTTGTCACGTTTAAGATGATAGTACTGCGAGAATTTGCCAAAAGTATAAATTGTGCCCAGTTTTTATCACTTTTCCCTAATTTACCAATAAACTATTGGATTTAGCTCCTTAAAGTATAAGAAGAAAAGGATGAAGCATTTAATTACCTTTAATTTGATGTGTAGAATTACTAAAGCGGTCCCACAGAACCGGAGATATGAATAAAAACACTTTAGTAACTGGGATATGGCTGCCATCTTGGAAACATGGCAGCCATTTACAGCATTAGTAAAATTGCTGTATTTTTGATTGTGTGGGTCCCACTTTGGTTTTCTTGATGTCAAATGAAAGGCAATTTAATTTGCCACCTTCTATGTCCCATGTTTTGTCACGCTTAAGATGATAGTACTGGGAGAATTTACCAAAAGTATGAAAATTATGCCCAGTTTTTATCAGAGTAAGAGAGGAGCTAAATCCAGTAGAAAGTACCGTAAGGTAACTGGGTTGTCAATCGGTCACAAATTCCATCTATGCCGTAGGGCCTGATCACGCACTAGAACACATAAATAGGAGTCTGAAGGTCACAGGATTACTTGTGGGTACAACTCTCAGCCCGAGTGCTCGCATGCGGTTTATGTTGACATCTCCGGAGCTAGTACGCCTTGCGAATGAAGCTAAGGAGATTGCAGGAATTAGAACTGCCCCAAGAAAGAAAGGCCATGAAGCAGGCAATTCATTTGTGGCGCACCATGCAAGAAACGTTGTAAAGGTCGAATCCACACTTGAAGAACTCGGAGACCCATTTTCTGACAAAGGTAAGAATCTAGTTAACCTAGTGACGAAGACAGTGTTACCTGAAGCTTTGACAAAAGACATATTACGCCAAGCAGAAGGAGGACAGGTTTTATACGAGACTTTCGTGCAGAAACGTATAAAAACCAACAAACTGAATATTTGGGCAAAAATAAAAAAAATGTAATTTACAAACATTCCAATGAACCCATAAGAAGATTAATATGAAAGTAAAAGATACCATACACACTATGAAAGAAGACAGAACATAGTTTTCTCAGTTGCTTGTAGTGTCACCTTCAAGACCACAGGTGGATGGATCTTGAGATCATCTCCACATACGAATTCTCTGTTGTGCCGACATGTATGTTTTCCCAAAATGGTTCCTTGTTGCATTGCTGTGCTAAGAGTGTACTTACGAATTTGCTTGAGGAATTGCCCATGAATAATGACAATGCAGTTGGTGATTATATTAGATGGTATGGCAGCGTTGCAAGCCATGACCAAACCAAAACACATGTGCCGACCTAGCAGATAATTTTATCATACAATTCCTAGAACCAAAGCTCAGAAAATGTGATGAACTCCATCTTATATTTGACAGGTACGACATCAAGAATTCCTTGAAAACAGCAACAAGGGTAAAGCGACAACAGGGTAATTCACCTGAAGCTTACAAAATTGATGATGAAACGTACAATGCGAATGTAACAATGAAAGCATTGCTAGGTTATGCTCGCACCAAGGATGGAATGTCAAGATACCTTGCCCACAAATCAGTAGATTATGCTCGTAAATGAGATCCGATTGGTGGTAGGGTGGAGACTAGAAGTTTCAGCCTCACATGATGAATTTTAACGAATTATCCAGTAGCCAAGAAGAGGCTGATACGAAAATAGTCCTACATACTCGTAATGCTAATCAAAGAGGTGCTACCAAACTATTAATACATTCTCCTAACATGGATGTCCCCGTTCTTCTTAGCAGGTTCCCATTATTGCCACCTGACTCTGAATCGATCACTAGCGTGGAGAATAACAGGAGGACTATTCATCTTTGTTCAGTTTACAGAGCACTAGGACCGCTTAAGGCAGCTGCTCTAACAGCCTTCCAGGCGTTATCCATAACTAGTGTGACGGGCTCGTTCCTTGGACAGGAAAGCAAAGCATCTGGAAAACCTTTATGGCATCAGATGAAGAGGTCCTGTTAGCATTTCAGCACTTGGGCGATTTCCCTGATGTCCATGACAACATATTATACGCAACACTTGAAAACTTTATTTCCCAGCTATATTGGGAACAACAAATGCGGAAATTGGAAAGGTTCGGTGGCATCTCTTTCCAAAGAAACAGATTAAGGTGAACATTTATCCCCAACAAGAGCCTCTCTTCAACCTGCAATCAAACGTGCCCATTACCAGGCTTGATTTGGTATGCTGACAACATTGCAAACCCACAATTGCCATCATCTACTAACTATGGTTGGAATGAAGAGGAAGGAAAATTTATTTCTGTGATGTGTACTTTACATCCAGCCCCCGAGGAGCTGATACATCTCATAAAATGTTCTTGCAGGAAGTCTACATGCCAATCAGGAATATGCACCTGCCACAAAAACAGTCTGATTTGGAGCGAAATGTGTCTTTGTTGTGAGTGTGAGAATTAGTCTTTGTCGTTTTCACAAAATGAGGATAGTAATGATGACAATTTTGATGAGGAGGAATGATAAATTTATATACTACTACACTTTTCACATATTAAGCCAAAACATTAGAAAAACATATCTAACAGCATCGTAATAAGTGATGAATAAATTAAACTTGTTTGGACTTCACATACTTGGCAACAACTTTACTTCTACTACACCTGTGAAAAATACGTGCAGTGGACCAAACTACCGCATTTTAGTGTTCCTACTCCTGGTTACATATCGTCTTCGTTCGTATCTTCGGTTCTATAGGACCTATTTAGTTCTTCTACACGTCAAATTAAATGTAATTAAATGCTTCGTCCTTTTCTTCTCATACTTTAAGGAGCCAGTAGTTTATTGATAAATTTGGGAAAGCGATAAAAACTGGCCCAATTTACATACGTTTGGTAAATTCTCGCA
>JAHWFP010178084.1:71903-84065 GCA_023313725.1 Lithobius niger
TGTAACGTGCGTAACATGAAATACAAGATGCGCTGCATGGCAAACACCATGCAGTGTACCTTGCTATTACGTGAAGTGGCTGTGCACCCTCTCAATTGCCGCCTCGTGCGCCAGTTGGCAGAGCGCCGGCTCCTTTGTATAAACGGTGCCTGCTGGCTAAACCAGCAGGAACCGGACCTATGCAGTTCGCCGTCACGTGACGTAAACCCTGAGGCTAGATCTATTGTTCGCGATCGTATAAATACTGATCTGCAGCACTCGATCGAGGACTTGTTGGGGAGAGGTCGAACGAAACGGTTGGACCTCTCTGGGCTTAGGGTCAGTACGAGCTTGTCTTGAACTGATGCCTAATATGTGATGCTCTGTGCTTGGTCCCCTAGCCTAGCATTAAGGAATAAATTGGAATTGAGTACTTGTACCTGAAACCGATCGTCTATTCCCTGAGCACTTACAAATTCTCACAGAACTATCATCTTAAACGTGACAAAACATGGACATAAAAGGTGGCAAATTAAATTACCTTTCATTTGATATATAGAAAACCAAAATCAGACCAATACAACCAAAGATATAGCAATTTTAATAATACTGTAAATGGCGGCCATATCCTGGTTACTAGAGCGTTTTTATTCGTATCTCCGGTTATACGGGACCGATTTAGTTATTCTACACATCAAATTAAAGGTAATTAAATGCTTCATCCTTTTTTTCTAATACTTTAAGGAGCTAAATCCAATAGTTTATTGGCAAATTTGGGAAAAGCTGTAAAAACTGGGCACAATTTATATAATTTTGGTAAATTCTCGCAGAACTATCATCTTAAACGTGACAAAACATAGGACATAAAAGGTGGCAAATTAAATTACCTTTCATTTGATATAAAGAAAACCAAAATCGGACCAATACAACCAAAGATACAGCAATTTTACTAATGCTGTAAATAGCAGCCATGTTTTCCAAGATGGCGGCCGTATGCAGGGGTTTCTGGGAAAACAACAAACGGAAATAGAAGCTGTTGGATGCCCTTCTTATGTAGTTCTAACGGTAAAATTCTACCAAGAAATTCCCACGGGATTACACAAGTCACCTGAATGTTCACGAGTGGCCATCACTCTGGTAATTTATATCTGGTAAATTTTTGTTGCTGGAAGAGTTTCAAAAATCGCAGTTATAACAGGTTTATTTTTCTAAGAGGTACTGTTATTATGAGGTTTAACTGTTAATGTCTCCTCCAGTTTTATACGCTAATGTATCCATATCTAACTTACTGTGCTCGAACATGGGTGAAGTAAAACTAATAACTTAGATTACAAACACTCCAGAAAAGAGCTGTCAGATCTATACTGCATCAACCATCTACAGAGTACAGCCTTCCTTTATCTGCCAAGTTAAAAGTCCTACCTATTGATGGTATCTTGGAATACAGAGCGGGTGTCTATGCGTATAAAGACTAAAATTGCAGGGCCTGCACCTGCTTAATTTTAGTTTTTATTGCCTAACCGAAAATATACATTACCTATTTTTATTGCGATTCCCTCCTTTTGAGCTATTATTCCCCTAGAAGCTTGAAAGTTAGCTTCCCAGCCAGTCTTGTACAACTACGCATGCGCAAGGATGGGCTGGCTATATAAACTCGGTGCAGCCGTTCGATGGTATTATTTCTCCGCACCCAGAACCTAGACAATGGAGGGGAGGCCTGGGTGGGAGTTAAGGTAATGTATATTTTCGGCTAGGCAATAAAAACTAAAATTAAGCAGGTGCAGACCCTGCAATTTTAGTCTTTTTATAGCCGACATACATTACCTATTTTTATTGAGGACTTTGTAACCCAGAGGAGGGCTAGGTTTGCTGTCCCCTCTCGTACAAGACGGCGTCCCCGGGAACTAGTCCCTGACGAAGACAACCATGAGTCTCAAACCAATGTCACTGATAGCTGAAACGGCATGAGGATCTAGGAGTGATCTGCTGTTTCGGAGGAAAAAATTCTTGAGTGAGGTTGGACAGTGCGGTAAAATGTAATATTCATTATTATTGGTTAAAGAAGCAGAAGAAGGAACCGCAAGCAGGGGTCTTAACACCGTGGGGTACAAGATAGGAAATCAGATAAAGTTCCGAAATCGCCTATCTTGTTGGGAATGATGGTGCTCCCAAGTGTGAGGCGGATGGCACGTGCCATCGTTAAGTTCTTTAGGAAATTTGAGGAATGGACACCGTCCATAGGACGGTCTCTGGAACGTGTGTGAAGTGGGCAAGCGGAGATGAGTGCCTTTATGATCAGAAGACGTGAAGAGTGGATACCGTTCCGATGTGGAAAGTGGGAATGTGCATGACGCGGCGAACTAGCAGCAGATGTGAGAAGCGGATACTGTCCGCAGGACGGACCGTGGTCAACTGGAAATGTGGAACACAGTTTCGAAGTTGAATCAGGAAGGCAGCTGGTTGGTGTAGGACGAGGATCGAAAGGAATGAGTTTCCAGAGAAGAAGAGATGCTGGTTGTTGAATGCTAGACACTTTGTAAAAGGGTGAAGGTATTGTTCATAAAGCTGAAATTGTGAGGATAAGGTCCTAACAGCGAGGCGAGGGTCACGATTGTATCGTCCCCACATGGGAGGTGGATGAAGCGGAATCCATGCTGAAGATCGTTGTGTTGAGGAACAAAAGAAAGACGAGATTATCGTGTAGGGAAGGACACGGAAACTAGTTCTACGCCTGTGGTTTTGGATGAAAGATCTTGAAGTGGTAACCAGGAAGCGGATGGAGAGATTGGTGAGGTGGACGTACCGGAACGGGTGTGTAGTTATAGTATGTGCGGATGGTAGCACAAACATACCGCTCAAAGTGATGTAGACCAGGTTGCATGCAGTTGAGGATGCAGTGACATGAAGGCTGTGTGCAAAAACGCATGAGATGCAAGAGGGGCGGACGCCAAGCTGTCCGTTGTCAAGCTTGCGTTGTCATCTGTCGAACTTGAGTGCTTGTTTTTTGTGTTTGAAACACAGTAAAATAGCGGCGCCAACTGCACATCCGGGTTTAGCTAGAAAGAAAAGGTGACAGCAAGATAGTGTCTTCTGCGTCCTGAGGATGCTTACAACAATTGAGGGCCAGAAGGGTAGGGATGGTAACAGTGAAGAAGCTGCTTGGTACAGTGCAGGTAGGGATGGTGATGAAGGTATGTCCGCATGACGAGGACGAAGCGGTGAACGGAATGTGGCAGAGGACGGGACAAGTCTTAGACGTCGAATGTGGGAACGGGCACAGTAGTAGGTCCTTCAAGGTGGAGATGCAGGAATTAACGAAACCCAGACGTTGTGTACACGGAGCAGAGCATAGATCATATGAAGGGAATGACAACGACGGTTTATCAGTTCGAGCTCATGGGAGTATGTATCATTGACAGCACGGAGGAGAGTTGTTGTGGACATAAGGCAGGTAGAAAGCGGATGGTCGTCCTGGAGGAGGTTGCTTGCGAAGTGTAGGGGATGTCGTCCGTATTGGATCGGCCCTTGCGAAAAGTACCTCTAGTTGCTTCAGACGGAAAGGAGGACAGCAGTATGAGGAGGATAGTGGATGGATCCTTGTTCGAGGAGAGGATGGATCGGTCCTTTTTCCAGCTGCCCCTGAAGCCGGAATGAAGGTGGCCGGGAGATCCCTGTAAGCAGAGAGCATCCTAGTGGGTCCACTAGAACAGGCGAAGGAGGTGGAGGCGAATCGTGTCCCAGTATATTGACCAGAGAGGACGAGCATGCTGGTGAAAGGACAGGAACGCAAAAGCGTTGTTGAAAGATTGGAAAAGGAACGGGCAGGCGGATGCAGTGGGCAGAGCGCACGTCCGAGGATCGAGAGACCGGCTGTTGAAGAAGATAAATGACAAGAGGATGGCACCTCCGAGATGTATGGGATACGACCGGAGGCGGATCGGCTTCTACAAAAGGCGCCCCTGGTTTCTTCAGAAGGAAATGAGGTAATTAACGCCGGGAAGGTAGCGGACGGCGGATCGAGTGGCGGTCAAACAGCAGAGGATCGGTGAGTAGGGATGCGTCCGGACCGACGATGTGTCACCGTGGTAGGAGGAATTATCCCGATCCTAGGGGAGGATGGAGTGGCTCTCCGGCCTGCGGATCCAAGGACTGTAGAAGGAACGGCCGGGAGCGGAGCCTCAACCGGTAGAATCTTAGAAGACATCCTGCGGGAGTGGATGAGAGCGGATCGTAGAGAGGACGAGGATCGCTGGTCGGACCAGCGGATCTAGGAGAGAATGGAGTAGCTCAAGGCGATCACGTTGACGTGAGCGCCCTAGGAGAAATGATGCCATCGGACGGCTGCGACGAGTTTATATAGCCAGCCCATCCTTGCGCATGGGCAGTAGTACAAGCCCGGCTGGGAAGCCAATTTTCAAGCTTCTAGGGGAATAATAGCTCAAAAGGAGGCAATCACAATAAAAATAGGTAATGCATATTTTTGTCGGCTATAAAAACACCCCTTAATCACGAAGTGCCCAGTCATAATACACACTCCGCTAACAAATGTCATCAAGTCTTTCATCCGACGACGAAATTCAGAATCTCCTTGAAGGGGCAAACAAGCCACATTTGAAACAAGAATCTAAATGAGATTTAAACATGCGGCAGCCTTATTAGTTACCACAAAAAGATGTTCAGCCATCGTGAGGGAAACCTTTCTCTCCTCTACTAATACATGCTCCCCACCCCCTCCATTTTCTTGTAACTTTTTTTATTTTTTTTCACAATAGTTCTTTATTTGTCCTTTATATACTTTTTTTTTAAATTAAACTCTAAACCGTACTTCGTTTGTTTTAACTTGTGAAAACTAAGTTGTTAAAATCTTGGCTTACACAGACCTTGGTCTTAGCATTTCTTTTGTCGCTGTTTTTATACTTGTGCAACAAAGCTTTTCATTCATTCATTGAGTTTTAGCTGCTTGAACTGATGGGGCGCTTCGGAATCGAGTGACATATCCATAACACAAGCAGAGAACCTTTAATGGCTCAATGGGTTATTTGTCGTTGACTAGCCAATTATATGTATTGCTTGTGCGATAATAGATGCCTTCGAAATTTTGAAAAATGAAGCGGTACGACAATAAACGTGTAATATTAAGGCCAAATGGGCTCGATTGGTGATAAACACACGTGAATTTGAAGCTCTGTATTTAATAAATAAATTCAAAAAAATGAAAAATATGACGACAGTTAAGCCAGCGTGGCTAGCGTTAGGCTTCCCTATACTAGTACTCTGACGTTGAGAACAACTGTTATGAATGCCCGTTGCTTGGGATGCAATTCATCGGACAGGGTGAGCCACCAACAATAGTTAATTAGTTATCAGACTAATGGGAAATTTCCTGGGGCAACCAGGAAAAATGGAAAATGTATATGTTAGTAAGCATTTTAACTCGCTTGTGTCAATGCATTCTAGTTTGATTCTAGCAAGTTTCGAAGAACAGTGTTAGCGTTAAGCCATTGCTCTTAGCAACCATTCTGTACAATTACGGTAAACCGCACGAAATGGTCTGTAAACTATATGTAGTGCGGGAGCCACAATAGGTGGTGTGGGAATTTTCACGTCTACGAAATTTGACTTCTGATATCGATTCTAGGGGTTGCTAGCATGCATTTTTTATTGGTCACATGATATGAATCATGTCAGTTTGGCGGCCATCTTGAAATATCCGCCATTAGAGAAAAATGCATTTTCCTCAATATCTTCAATACCAAATAACTTAGAGCATCCATTTTTTTCATTAGACATTGATTTCCATGGTCTACAAACACGATAGGAACAGTCAAAAGACCAAATTAAATTTCAAAATGGCCGACGTCCGCCATTAAGCAAAAATTTACTTTAATTTACATATACACTACTAATGGACTTATGGCGTTCATTTTTTTTCCAGATGTATGTTTTAAGGGTCTTTCAATGCAATAAAATTATTTTCATGCGTGTGAAGGCTTTAACATTTTATTACATGAAACAATGCTTCGGTGCAGTGCCATGAATGGTTAAGTACAATGTTAGGATTTTGGTTTCCAGTCATAGTCAGGGTGCAGTTGGCCTATAAGTAATTTAGGGCAACTTTGGACAATTTGCCAACTGTTATTTTTCACTTGGGAGTTCTTGTTTACATCCAATGGAATAGTTTTCCGCATGTGGCCACCTCGGCAATAAGCATTTAATGTATTAGGCATTAAAGATGGCGGCCAAAAAGGCTCCCAATTTTGCCATTTTGCTGATTATGCAAGAACCGTTAGTGATACACAAAAACGGTTGAGATAAAAGTTGTTTGCAATAATGTAATATACAATGTCATTCCAATACATTTTTTCATATCATATGGTGTTCGAGAAAAATGGGTTTTAGGCCATTTTCGGCTATTTTTTTGGCAATTTACTGCTAACAGATGTCGAAATTTGTCAACTTAAAACTTTCAACTGCGGCTGCATCGTTTATAATTCAGGTGGGTGGATCCAATTATATTCATTCGAAAGGTGGGAGTGTCTTAGACGCAACAAGGGTCGTTGAAAGGGTCTATGACTGTTAGAAACTGAGTTACGCACGTTTTACTAAGAGTTGGTATTACAGCCACCATTGGATTTTTCGCTCATTTTCAAATTTCAACTGCTATTGTGACGTGTCTAATTTAGGTAGGTGGCTCCAATTCGATTCATTCGGAAGGTGTGGATGCCTTCTTTGCAACATTGGTAGTCGAAAGGATCTACGCCTATTAGGAAGCGAGCTAAGACTAGTTTTACTACAGGCTGGCATAACATTGGACTTTTCTCTCATTTACAACTTTCAACTAGTGCTGAGACGTTTCTAATTTAGGTAGGTGACTCCAATTAGATTCATTCTAAACGTGGGAATGTCTTCTTTGCAACAAGGGTAGTTGAAAGAGTCTACAACTGTTAAGAACCGAGCAACTCCCGTTTTACTAGGGGCTGGTACAACAGTCACCGTTGGACTTTTTGCTCATTTACAACTTTCAACTGTTGCTGAGACGTTTCAAATTTAGGTAGACTCTTTCATCTACCCTTGTTGCAAAGAAGGCATCCCTACCTTTCCAATGAACGCAATTTCAACCATCTACCTAAATTAAAAACATCTCAGCACCAGTTGAAAGTTGTAAATGAGCGAGTTGTAAATGGGTGACTGTTATACCAGCCCCTAGTAGAACCAGTCTTAGCTCGGTTCCTAACAGTCATAGATCCTTTTAACTACCGATGTTACAAATAAGGCAACCTCACCTTCTAATGAATTTAATTGGAGTCACATACCTAAATTAGAGATGTCGCAGTAGCAGTTGAAAGTTAGGTTGAAAATTAGTGAAAAATCCAGTGAAGACTGTGATACCAGCCCCTTGTAAAACGGGCGTAGCTCGGTTCCCAACAGTCGTCGCCCCTTTCAACTACCCTTGTTGCAAAGAAGACATGCCCACCTTTCGATTGAATTTAATTGGAGTCATCTATCTAAGTTAGACACGTCACAATAGCTGTTGAAAGTTGAAAATAAGCGAAAAATACAACTGTGATGTGATATAAGCCTCTAGTAAAATGGGCGTACCTCGGTTCCTAACAGTCGTAGACCCTTTCAACTATCCTTGTTGCAAAGAAGACAGTCCCACCTTTCGAATAAATCTAATTGGAGTAATCTACATAAATTAGACATGTCACAATAGAAGTTTAAATTTGAAAATGAGCGAAAAATCCAACTGTGACAATGATACCAACCCCTAGTAAAACGGGCGTAGCTCAGTTCCCAACAGACGTAGACTCTTTCAACTACCCTTGTTCCAAAGAAGACATTCCCACCTTTCGAACGAATCTAATTGTAGTCATCTATCTGAATTAGACACGTCACAATAGCAGTTGAAAGTTGAAAATGAGCGAAAAATCCAACTGTGACTGTGATACCAGCCCCTAGTAAAACGGGCGTAGTTCGGGTCCTAACAGTCGTAAACCCTTTCAACGACCCTTGTTGCAAAGAAGACACTCCAACCTTACGAATGAATCTAATTGGATCCAACCACCTGAATTAGAAAAGACGCAGCCGCAGTTGAAAGTTGTAAGTTGACAAATTTAGACGTCTGTTAACAATAAATTAGCTAAAAAATGGCCGGAAATGGTCTAAAATCCATTATCAAAAACCATGAGCGATATGAAAAAAGGTATTGGAATGACATTGTAGATTACATTATTGCAAACAACTTTTATCTCAACCGTTTTTGTGTGTCACTAACGGTTCTTGCATAATCGGCCAAATGGCAAAATTAGGCACCATTTTGTCCGCCATCTTTAATGCCTAATACATTAATGCGTATTTTAAGGTGGCAATATGTGGAAAACTATTCCTTGGGATGTAAACAACAACTCCCAAGTGAAAAATAACAGTTAGCAAATTGTGCACAGTAGCCGTAAATTTCCTACAACTGATCCTTGACTATAATTGGAAACCAAAATCTTACCATTGTACTTAACCATTCATGGCACTGAACCGAAGCATTGTTTCATGTAATAAAATGGTAAATTTGTAAAGCCTTCACAAGCATGAAACTAATTTTATTGCATTGAAAGACCCTTAAAACATACGTCTGGGGAAAAAATGGACGCCATAATTCGATTAGTATTGTAGATATAAATTAAAATACATTTTTGCTTAATGGCGGATGTCGGTCATTTTGAAATTTAATTTGGTCTTTTGAAGGTTCCTATCGTGTTTGTAGACCATGGAAATGAATGTCTAGTGAAAAAATGGATGCTCTAAGTTATTTGGTATTGAAGATATCAAGGAAAATGAATTTTTCTCTAATGGCGGATATTTCACGATGGCCGCCAAACTGACGTCATTCATATCATGCGACCAATAAAAAATGCATGCTGGCAACCCCTAGAATCGATATCAGAAGTCAAATTTCGTAGACGTGAAAATTCCCACACCACCTATTGTGGCTCCTAGACTAATGTCACCATTTCATTCAGTGCCCGGCCGAGCTGTGTACTGATGGCTACTGCACGTTTTTTTTTTTTTTTATCAGCTTGTAGCAGTGCACTACTTGGCGTTTGTTTAATGACTATTTCGCCATAGGGAAGGTGGTATAGGGAGATTAAGAGAGCAAAGTGACAGGCAACAAATGCCTCAGGATGTAAAATTAAATTTCTTATAAAAAGTGAAACAAGAAAACCACCCAAATAAAGTCTGGGTGGTGTGGGTCGGAGATTCCTCCAGAGAGAATAGTGAGGAGAACGGGAGAAGAATGTGTCTATTTATCTGAAGCGACACAACGTGGAATGAGCGAGCCGTGTTGGGGAGGGAAAGAAGTGAAGAGGGCGAAAATCAGGGCTCAAGTCAGCGTTTATTTAGCTTTAAATAACTGATAAGATTGAAGACGCGCGTTACTGAATGAGAGCCGGAAAAATCTGGACAATAAATTACTTTATTTTGGTTATGGTTGTTTTTTTCGGGGGGAGGGGGGGCGTGTGGGAGTACTGTCAGCTCTATACGAATGCCAAGAAGGTATATCTCTCCTCGAAGGAACCAAGACGATGCTGAATGAGCGAGCGAATCGAGTGGCTTTGTATCAATGGTGCAGTGTTTGGAATCCATGACGAGAACCATATCATATCAAAAACCAAAACTGGTAAAGGGACCGGCAAGTTCGGAATGGATTGGCCCTTCAAAGGAGTGATATCAACACACCAAAACATTCGCCAAGTTAATCGCACCAAATAATACTTTGGACGTTAAATGAAAACTTGAACATTGCTACCGAAAGTAGCAATGTTCCAGTTTTCATTTAACCTTCAAACTATTAGTCGGTGCGATTAATTTGGCGAATGTTTTGGTGTGTTGATATCACTTTTTTGAAGGGCCGAACCATTCCGAATTTGACGGACCCTTTTACCAGTTTGGTTTTTGATATATATCTTTTTTATTGTGTATTGGACTCAACTCAACTAGCCTGCAGATGTGTAATAAAGAGCCACGTCACTTTTCTAATATTTTAATTTCATATCACTCCTTTGAGAGGCCGAACCATTCACAACTTAGGCGACTTTTTATCAGTTTTTGGTTTTAATTTTTTTTATTTTATTTTTATTTGGTTCATATCACTCCTTTGTGCGGCCAAGCCATTTTCAACTTGGTGGCCTCTTTACCAGTTTTTGCTTTATTTTGACATTTTGTTTGTTTTTCGTGAATTGGCCGTAGACACAATTTCTTTGGCAACGTTGTTTAGATTAGTGACGACACACTGGCGTGTGTCTAGATACGTACATACGTCAATATGCACGTTGTCATTCTCCGAACTTTGGCTGTCCAGTCAGAGACCACGCCGACAATACGTACAATGGCTGTAACAATACTTTCGTACTTATGCGCCCTCCCACGCCATTCCTGTTACACCCCCAGTCTGTGCACCAGAAAAGGTATGCAGTTCGTATCTTACTGCAGCCATCGTCAAATTTCATACCTTGAAGCCTTACCACTATCTCGGTATCGACAGCATAAAATAAAGTCAGAAACTGCACAGTCACGAAATTAAATATTTTGTTTATTTCTTGTGTCCACTTTCTGGCCTTAATATAGGCCTACTTGAAAACAAAGTGTCCTTTAAACCACTTTGAACGGACTCGGTTGAAAAAAGGTTTAAAGAACACTTTGTTTTCAAGTCAGCCTAAACTGAAATAGAGTTCAACTGAGTTCACAACAATCAATATTTTTCAGAAAATGATTTGGAAGAACTATAGGCCAGTGGTGTGGGCGTTTATCCTGGGAGTAACTATAGGTTTGGTACAAACAAAAAACATAAGCTGTGTCACTGATACAAAAGCGACTTTTATGTTGTCAGGCGACTAAAGTCTATTGAACACACGAAGTTTAACCTTTTACTTTCGCATTGTTGTTTTTTCTCAGATGTCTGAAAACAGCCAAACTGCCTTTCGCAATGCGCATTTATATTTTCATCTGAATAGGACAGACGTTATTGTTGAACCTTGGCGGCGACACACTAGCAATGTCATAATAATTTAATTTGGTTTTAATTTTATTTTTATTTGGTTCATATCACTCCTTTGTGCGGCCAAGCCATTCTCAACTTGGTGGCCTCTTTACCAGTTTTTGGCTTTATTTTGACATTTTGTTTGTTTTTCTGAATTGGCCGTAGACACAATTTTTTGACTTGTGGTCACGACAGCTATGCAATTAACTGAACTAGATATAATTCGGTTATAAAAGAGGTAAAGATGCGTTCTTTCCAACGAAGCTTAATTCAAATTGTTCACCTTAAACAGAAGACCTAAACACTTTCCCTAGGCCTGGAGGTGTGGTCATAGATGCGTTTTTATAGCGGGTAATTATTTTCCCAAAAGCTTAATTATATTAAAGTATAGTTTGCCTTCTTAGGACATTGAAGTAAAAAAAATTACGCATTTTCACAGGTATGACATCGCTAGTTGATCTTTAAATCGATGCAGGGTAAAAATTTGTTAGGCTTAATGGCAAGAACACATCTCCACATTGCACGGAAGCCTAATTACATAAAGTTAACCAGATTCTTCTTTTTTTTTATGTATGTCCTAAATTGTACCATGAAATAATAAATAAGAATGACTACTGAAGACAAGCACAGACTTCAGCACTGAATAGCTCAGAGACCATGATCTCTTGTCAGATTCTTCACAGGGGGTGAACGGCCTTAAAACGATCAAGATGAGGCACGAGCAGTGATTATCAGTCAATCAGGAACACAAAGAGGATTAAGAACGGAATTTTGAAGGACAAGGAGGATCAGGTGCCATCTGGTACAGATCAAGAAAGTAAACACGTATTTGCCAAAACACGTGAATTATTCGTACGTTCACTCTTCGAGCTGCTCCATTGCTGAAAATCCACGATAAGAAAGGCGATTTAAACTTTTGTATTACAACAACAGCATTTTTAAACATTCTTAAACACAAAATGGACAACTGAAAACCTTTGCATACAACATTTTGTACAATATTAAGCAATAATTCTCATGTTTGGTACATTTTTCGTTGTCAAACAACTGTGTGAACGGTGGGCGGCAGAAAAGGTCGGAGGGATGGGAAGAGGTCTGAGGAAAAATGTCCACAGGAAAGAGGTCGGAGAAAACATATCGGGAGGCGAGGT
>JAHWFP010178084.1:84165-103624 GCA_023313725.1 Lithobius niger
GGGGGGGGGGGGAAGAGAGCCTTAGTCCAGTTGCCAATGCTGATTTTTGGCCCAACCTAAAAAAAATGTCTGCACAAAATGTTTTTGCGGAGAGATGTTCTACACATGTCCCTACTCCAAAACGATGATGCCATCTTGGCACCCTTGGGGAATTCAAGACGGCATCCAAAATGGTGACAACAAAACGGTTTTTTGCTTCTAACTGGTTACCAATTATGTTTAGAATAAAACTTCTTTAAAAAAAAGTTTCTATTCGTATTTTTGGTAAAATTAATCCTTCTTACCGAAATTCGTTATTTAAGTCATTATTTTAGGCCATTAACGCGTGTTACATATACAATTCCTGACTTTAAACAGCTGTAGTACCCGTTCTAATTCGGATAAATGGTCGTGATTAGGCTTACATGAAAGATGAAGATGTTATTTTTCAACAAGGGTAATTAAAGCGATTTATATTAATTAAGAGCTAAGCTACGGCAGTTCACATACGTTCTAGCGTGCTTTTCGCTCTATTTTACCACATGTTCCATCTTTAAACTGCTGCACTACCCGTTCTAATTCGAATAAATGGACGTGATTAGGCTTAGAAGATGAAGATGTACATATTCCAACAAGGGTAATTAAAACTATTTTTATTAATTAGAAGCTAAGCCACGGCAATTTAAAGATGGAACTTGTGGTAAAATAGCGCAAAATACACAGCATTGGACTGTAGAAAAACTATCGTAGCTAAGCTCCTAATTGATATAAATCATTTTAATTACCCCTGTTGGAATTCATCTAAGCCTAATCACGTCCATTTATCCGAATTAGAATTGGTGGTGCAGCAGTTTAAAGATGGAACTTGAGGTAAAATAAAACGAAAAACACAACGCTACAAGGTAGGCAACTGCCGCAGCTTAGCTCCTAATTAATATAAATCACTTTAATTACCCTTTTTGGAAAATATATATCTTCATCTTTCATCTAAGCCTAATTACGTCTATTTATCCGATTTAGACCTGGTACTGCAGCTGTTTAAAGATGGAACTTGTCGTAAATTAGAGCGAAAAGCACAGCGCCACAACGTAGGTAAACTGCCATAGCTTAGTTCCTAAGTAATATAAATCGTTTTAATTACCCTTGCTGGAAAATGTACATCTTCATCTGTCAAGTAAGCCTTATGGTTTAGGAAAAATGCAAGCACTGGAACAAAGTATGTTGAACAGGAGAAGCCCAAAGTGCACATGTATAATCAATACAACCCGACGTTTCGAGCTAGCTCCAGCTCATTATCAAGGGAAATACACTTAAAATTGCATAAAGTAGCAAGCAGACAAATGCAGGCAAAACTGCCTAAGTCAAACTACAACAAGTTAAAAATTTTAAAATTTTTAACATTTTAAAAGGAGAGGAAGAGGAGAGCGACCTCTTTGTGCTGAAAGCACAAGAAGAAGTGGCGAAATATGGGTGTAGTCCGGCTTTAAATCAGTTTTCCCTGGTGGTGAGGGTATCAAACCGTTATTTTTATAGTACCCTGGTGTCGGAATTTAGTAAGAGAGTGCTCTTTGAGGAGTGCTAAGTATTCTTTGAATTTGTTGTCATTAGGAAGTAGATGATTATGAACCTGTGGATTGTGCAAGGCGATGCAGAGAGTTTCAAGATTAAGTCTAGTGCGAATTTGTAGAATTTGGAAAAGAATTCTGGTGTTTGAAATATTAGGTTTGTGACCCGTTTTTTTAAAATGCTGGACCAATGAGTTATTGTTGTCTAGAAGTTTGAAATTCGATTTGTGGGATCTTAACCGTTCTATTAGCTTTTGTTCACTGTGTCCAATATAGGTGGCGCCACATGTTTTATTTTCACAAGGAATTTGGTATATGGTGTTCTTTTTGAGGTGTGCAGGAAGTTTGAAGTCTGGCTGCATTGTCTTTTGGAGAGACAATTTGAGGTTTGGTTGATTTTTGGTAACTAGTCGAATGCCCTGGGTGTGTAGTAGAGAGCGAAGGGGTTCAGTTACACCTTGAATGTATGGAGTGACAATAAAGTTAGCTGTTTTGGAATTTGGGGGAGGGGGGTGGGGGGGAGAGATTTTCTTGTGAAGTAGCCAAGTCAGGCTAGAAAACCGAGTGACAAGGTGAAGTGGATAGCCACAGTTGACGTATTTAAAAATGATGTACCGAAATTCACTCAAAAGGTGTTGTGGTTGAGTGGTGTGAGTGCTCACTCTCTGTATTTCATTTTTAAGGATGCTGAGTTTATAAATTGGGTCCGTATATGACTGGAAAAAAGGAACACGAGTGGTTTGTGAAGGTTTCCTGTAGTGAAGGAATTCTATGTAGCCGAAAGCATTAATGTAGAGAGTAATGTCCAGAAATGAAATAAATTTAGAATCCGGGGCCTCCATAGTGAAGCAGAGGGAGGAATGGTAATTGTTCAGAAACACAAGTATTTTACTGCGAAGTGAAATGGGGCAAAGTGCCAAACTATCGTCAACGAATCTTTTATAGTAGAGTATTTCAGGAAATTGAGATATAAGAGCATTGTCAACATTGTTCATGACAATGTGACACAGGAAAGTGGCAATGGGGCTACCCATGGGGACTCCATTGTGTTGGTTGAAGTACCATTTTTTATGCTGGACGTAAGTTGTAGCAAAAATGATTTTTAAAGCATCGATAAATTCTTCTGTGTTCCAGCCTAATTGCTGGAGGGGGGTCGGATCAAGAGTAAGTTTATTTTCGATAATAGCGAGCAGGTGTTGGCGGTCAATGGATGGGAACATTGATTTGACATCAAATGATACCCAATTATGATCAGGAGGCACTTGAAAAGTTTTGAGGTCACTAATGATAGACTGTGAATTGGGAGCAGTGTGGTCCCCTAGGGCCAGTTGTTTTAAGATGGGTGAAACCATTTTAACAAGAATCAGGTTAGGGGCACTTTTGCCACTTGTGATTAAACGGATTGGCAGGTTAGGCTTGTGAGTTTTGACCTGTGGGAACAAGAGCGGTGGCAAAAAGGGCCTTCCATGAGTTCAAGATGTGTTCAAGATCCTGCAGCGTGGCTGGAATTGTAGCCGTGGCTGATAAGCCGTGATCGGTGAACTCGACTGGGCGAGTGGGGAAGTCCCGTTTTAATGTTGGGTCCCTTAAGAATGAGGACAGAGCAGGATGTTGAAAGAGGGTCGCTCTAGGGTGAGATGGTCGGAATCGATGCAAATCGTTGATTCCGTGGAGTTTCCATGGCCCGGAAGATGGAGGAGCGTCAGGGTCTTGTTGGGAGGTTTTCTTGCGTAGCGCTTCAGCTATTTCCAGGTCAGCGAGATGTTTCAAGTGGCCTGAGTTTGGGGTCTTCAGAGACTGATTTTCCTTAGTTAGCTTAGTAATAAAAGCATGTTGCTGAACAAGACAGTCTTGAAGGTGTAAAAGGTAGGGCTTCACTTTCTTAACATTGAGAGTGTACTGCCTTCGAGCGCGGCTATTAAGTCGTAACTTGAGGCGTAGGTTGAAGATTATTTTGGTGCAGTAGACTTCGACCGGTTCTTCCGTATCCAGGCCGTAAAGAGGTGAGTTGTGGTCTGCAGGAGTGTCATGGACCTCTTGAGAGAGTGGAGAATGGGATGGAGGAATGGACACAATTGAGGGTGAGGATGCCTCAAGTGGAGGAGAGTCGACGTCATCTCCGTGATTAGGGGAAAATGGTGTGGCGGGAACCGTGGGATCGTCGGCTAGGGTTGAGAGATCCGGAACATCTTCCATGAGTGGTGAGGAGGGAGCGTCCTGGAAAATTACAGGATCATCACCTGAATTCGAGGGTGGAATTTCTTTTCCCGGAAAGGGGGAGAGAGAAGTCTTTGTGCTAGCCGAGGTCGCAGAAGAAGCCGTCGAGTGGATCCAAGATTGTTGGGACATGGGAGTGGAGGTTTCATCCATGTCACCGGAGTGGGTGGGATTGCCACAACGGTTGAAGCTGGAGACATTGTTGGCGTTACATTTGACTTGAATTTCTTCAAAGTTTGTTTATGGCTTGATAACTGCCTCTTCCTTGTGGCGGATAGAAGTTGCCAGTAGGCAATCACTTGCCAATCTTTGAGGGGAATGGTCACGCAAATTGGGCAAGGGCGTTCGTAGAACTCGCATTTTCTGTGGTAATGACACACCTTGTGTGGGTCAATACGTAGGGGAGAAAAGCCCTGGGCAGTGGCACTTGCCCGGGTCGTCGATCACGGGCGTGCGGCCAAAGTAAATATCTTCCACGTCTTCGAGAGTCTTAGGCATTTTCATCCTTACCATTATGGAACCAGTGGAGTATACTTGCAAAAATGGGAACAGTAGACGCTAAACAGTGTGACGTGAGCGCAACAAAAAAACAGAGGAGTAAGGCGGGAAAAACCCCGGAAACGAGAGGCGGATGCGAACAGGAGGTGGCGCACCTGGCGGCGGTGGCGAGTACTAGGTGTTGCGTGAGATGGAAGCTTGCGTCCGAGTCCATGATGGGCTGGCGGGTAACCAAAGTTCCAGAGCCTGATCACAGTGCGGCTGGGATGAGGCGGGTGAAAATCGAAGGAACGGGGGAGGGAGGGGTGACCCGTGGTTCTGATATGACTCCCCTTTCAAAATTATGTATGTTTTATTATTATTTTTTTTTTTTTTTGTGATGATGGCAGAAAGAAGTGCCAGGGTTTGATTGAAAAAATAACGTAAAAACAGGCGGATGCTGGCTGGCATGTGATGTCTCGTTGGAATGAAGGACCGTAGGGTGGGGGACCATGGTGTTTCCTTGTGGTTGGGGTTCCAGGGATGGGAGAGGACGGAACTACATTCGTGAGGAAGGGTTTTATTCTGTTCCATGAGGGAAAAGGGGCTGTTGTCTTTCGGTCAAACTGGAGTGGTGTTTCGTCGTGGAGAAGCGACCCTCGGTCGTGGGACAGGGTCGTTCGGTCGGCGCGGGCTGAATTAAACCGCTACTGCAGCAATTTAAAGATAGCACTTGCCGTAAAATAATGCACAAATCAAAGGCTACAATGTAGATAAACTGTCGTAGCTTAGCTTCTAATTACAATAAATCGTTTTAAATGCCCTTGTTGGAAAATATACATCTCCATCTTTCATGTAAGCCTAATTACATCCATTTATGTAATTTAAAAAGACTACTGCTGCGGTTTAAAGATGGAACTTAACGTAAAACAACACACAGGTTAAAGAGCTATAACGCAGACACACTGTCGTAGCCCAGCTCCTAATTAAAATAAATCGTTTTAATTACCCTTGTTCGAAAATATATATTTTCATCTTTCATCTAAGCCTAATCACATCCATTTATCTGAATTAGAACTGCTGCAGCAGTTTAAAGATAGCACTTGCCGTAAAATGACGCAAAAATCAAAGCGCTACAACGTAGATAAACTGCCATAGCTCAGCTTGTAATTAAAGTAAATCGTTTAAATTGCCCTCGTTCGAAAATACATATCTTTATCTTTCATCTAAGCCTGATCACATCCATTTATCTGAATTAGAACCGCCACTGCAGCAATAGAACTTGCTGTAAAATGATGCACCATTCATAGCGCTACAACGTAGATAAACTGCCCATAGCTCGGCTACTAATTAAAATAAATCGTTTTAATTACCCTTACTGGAAATATACATCTTCACCTTTCATTTAAGCTCAATTATGTTAGTGGATCTTAATTAGAACTAAATACCAGTTGTTTAAAGTCAGGAATTATAATACACATATGCGCTGTAGTATCTATACCATGCATAAACGGCCTAATAGAACTAAATGACGAATTTCAGCCTGAAGAGTTAATTTTACGAAAAATATGAATAGAACCTTTTCTGAAGATAATTTTATTCTAAACATAATTGGTAACCGGTTTATTTTCGATCGGAAGAACGGTTTAGGCGTTAGAAGCAGAAAACTGTTTTTTGGTCGCCATTTTTGGACGTCATCTTGAAGTCTTGGCTTAGGAGGAGAAAGAGAAATTCGACTTGACACCGAGCAGATACGAATTCCGCATGCTCAAATTAGGTTAAGCTCGTCCGGTGCCCAAATGTCTCAACATTTGCCGTTGAACTCAATTTAGAGCGTCTCTTCTGGGAAAAGTCTTGTCTAATAAGTAACGTGTTAACGGCCTAAAATAATTTAAATAACGAATTTCGGCAAGAAGGATTAATTTTACCAAAAATATGAATAGAACCTTTTTTGAAGGAAATTTTATTCTAAACATAGTTGGTAACTGGTTAATTTTCAATCGGATGAACGGTTCAGATGCTAGAAGCGAAAAACCGTTTTTTCGTCGCCATTTTTTGGGTGCCATCTTGGTATCGTTACGTTTTGGAGTACGAATTTATTGTAGAACATCTCTGCGCAAAAACAATTTGTGCAGACTATTCTTTTGTTTTTTGTGCCGGCTGCCGGACTATTGCAAACTATACCCCCAAAAAAATACCTCTTGGAAAATAAGCATTTCATGTCTGACAGTATTTGCGATTTGCTGCTGTTTCTAATGTCCTATGTCCTTTCCTCAGGAAGTAGTATGTGCATTTTATTTCTTTAAAACATGTAGTCTGGTTGTAAAAACGGGATACATTTTTTTGGTTATTAACGGGTCTTTTTTTTTTGCATTAATTACACTTACAAATGTTAATGTTTTTACATTTAATATTTAATGTTGTTAATGTATTAGTACCTGGGGGGGGGGGGGGGGGCAGTTCCCCTAGCTGTGTTTTCACTCATAGTGAATTGGTAATCCAGTTGTAACTAGTAATTTGAAACTCTAAAAAAAAATGTACGCATGCCGCAATCACCACCGTCATTCGCGTAACAAACAACTCTCTCCTGTTAATCTGGCACAAGATTCAGCCCCTTTATCCAACTGAAACTAAACAGGGCCATTAACTTTCGGTCAAGATAAGACGCATTTCATTTAGCCTGACGTTTCCAACCGCAACAACTGTAACCGCGTGAGAATATTATAATGATAATGCAATTAAAGGGTCTCGGACGCCCGCGTTCATTAAGGGGGTGGCGTATGGGCGCTTCGGTCCCAATACTGCGGTGCCGACGTTGGCGCATATTTTGGGAAAAATATGTGGTTTCGTTGGTCACCTACTTGCCCAAAAACAATACACAAATGAGAATGGATGGATAAAAAACATGTCTATTCCGTTCCACAAGTTAATACTTACAACGAAATCTATATACATACAATTACAAAGTCATGAATAACAATCGTCTTGGCCCTTCATGCCACTGATCACTATAGGATGTTTACTGGAAATGCCTTGCACACTTCCTGCCACATCTGCATGGGTAAATTTTTTTACTACATTCATTGCTCTTTCTCTGTTGACAGTTATTGACTATACTTCCAGCTGTGTCTAAATTTTTTACAATTGGTTCTTTGTGAAACAGCTTCCTTTCCACCGTTCGAGTTGAACTTGTTAATTGGCATAATTAAGTTAATTACTCACGAGGTGGCTGGCGTTGCGTGCTTTCCAATTTATACATCCGATATTTATCCAATGACGAAAATATTGGCATATTTCTCTAATGTATTACAGTCAATAACAGCCGAGTAACATTCTCATCTTATTATATTTAGCTTTAGGTTCAGACAATTTTTTTATTCTCAGTTTCCCAGACATTTCCAGGTTTTCCAGGTGCATCCAATGGTAATTTCCAGGTGTTTACAAGATGTTTAGTTAGGAAAACAGTCAGTAGCTAATGTTTTTATTAATATTTGTACGAAAATAATCCATCACCAGAAAATACTAATAGCGGTTTAGAAATTAGTCCAAACGGGACATTTTCATCACAGACATTGGTACCAGCCCCAGATTGGTTTATTGAAGTAATATCTAAAATACTTGGACATATAAACGCACAAATTAAAATATTTGCTACTAGCCTAGGATTTTGTTTCTTATCTGCTAATTCAATGGAACTTACAGATCAGACACAAAGGCCATTTTTTTTTCAAATTTCCCTGTCTTTTCCCCGATTTACAAAGAAATTCGAGATTTCCATGAGATTTCCAGGTTCTCCAGGTTTTGTCTGAACCCTGGCTTACCTAAAAAGTGCCTGGAACTTGGCAGAAAGCTGCCCTCATTTTGGCTTTATTAACAGCATTCAATGCCAAGCCAATATTAGTTTTTCATCGGCTAACTTAAATTATATTTCAACTGGGCTCTACACTGGCCACAAGTTGTGCTTTTGCATATGTAATAAATATTGACTGCGAATGTTGGGCCAATAATAGTTTTCCGGCAAAATAGGGCATTATTTTCAATATGAGGCATATATTGGTCAAATGTTGTCTTGGCTGTAAATAAATATTTTGATGTTTGCCAATATTCGTCCGAGATTGGCCCAATTTATAGAATATTGTTAACTTTTTCCCACCGTATCCATCATAACAGAAATAATGGGCCAATAAAAATGGCTACTTTGGGCCTTGGTTCCATGGTGACTAGCCCGTACGACTTAGTTTTGCACCGTTATTTCAAACGTATGTAAATGTCGCAAATGCATTCTTTTCCTGTTTTTTTTTCTACGTGCAAGACGGTCTGGCTACCTTCACTCTTAACCTCTGTATGTTTCAAAAGCTATTTCGCGTGAAATACACGAAAACAGTGAGAGGGTATGCCCTTGTAAACGGACATACCCTCTTACAATTTTCGTGCATCCTGCGTGAATGATAATATTTACGTCGATTTAGATTGAGCGTAGCAAAACCTTCTCACAACAGGTAAAACAAGATGCACTAACACTGCATTAGTAATTCGACGTGTCGTATGGTAGAATAAAAAATATCTGTAATGGACGTATGAAGTTACAACGGCAGACATACCAACAGGACACTACTAAAGAATCTAAATGCATGGTGTACTGAAGAATATCTATACTATATTGCACATTATATTTAAAAAAAAATTGGCTCGTAACGTTTGCTACTACGATACGGCAAATGAGCCAGAATCTTGTGTGCGACGATGCAATCACTGACCAGATAAGTTTTCATCCGACGCTGATATTGGTTTTCTTACAAAAAAAAAAAACTGAAAGCTTTGTTGTTTTACAATTTCCCGTACCCGTTGTTCTTGTTCATCAGACTTTTACATTTATTAAATCTTCGAACACCATATTTCATAAATTCAGCAGGTAATTTGGTGGGGGGGGGGGGGAGTAGGAAAAATCATATTGTGCTGAGGGTACGTGAGGTTGACTACTTTAAATTTATTTACAGTTTTTAGGTGTATTAACAAAAGTTAAAATATTCACACGAAAATTGTGACAAAGTCCACATTGACTGTATATAACACTGCAATTTCATGTGGCCAATATTTTGTTAGGTTACTCAATACAAAGTACTTGTTTTACTAGCGTTTTATAATTATCTTTATTATTATTATTTGTAATTTTAAATCTGTGGTTAAAACTAATCTCGAACCAATAAAACTTAAGTGAGTCTTCCTGTTACGGAGTCAGAGGCCATTAGGAATATCCCGCCCTTCCCTCCCTCTGGTCAGTCCGCCACTGTGAAAACAGTACATCATTCGCTTTGCTCACTCGTTCAATAGGAAACAACACCACAAATACGCGTAATAAAATACTGTAATATATCGCACCCGAAAAGCAGCGAAGATGATGCAGTAATTAACAGCAAAAGTCTTATACGAGCATCGCATTCATTGTACCATCCAGATTCAATCATAGAAATTCGGTGTACCATCCAGATCACCGCAAAGGGATGACTCACTTTGTGTTATTCTGCTCCATAAGAGTGGAGCCATCTCGACGTACACGATAGCCTCTAACAGACCGCCATGTTGAAGAGCTGACTTGCTGAAATGCGCAGTTACACGCCGCAATTTTTCGTATGATCGGCGTTGAGCGCACACCTTTACGCTGAGGAAGCGCTGACGTCAGCCACTGATCGTGTACTATTTGAAGACGGTTTTTCACTCAGAGACCTTTTTAGAGGTTAGCGAACTAAAACCGCCCTAACTAAATTAACTACAGCATAATACCTTGTGTACTGGCGCACTGCAACTTACCCACCAGCATACTTGAATTTCGTCAGATCAGAATTGAACAAATGTGTCTGGTTTTTGAGGAGATGTCGCTGACGTAAATCTGCTACCCCCGTTTTTTGGCCACAACCGCATTAATTCGACGTGTGACACGTCGAATTAAAAAAAAAACAGGTAAATGAATGAGGTTGCAACATTTACATACGTTTGAATTAGTGTTGCAAAACTTGAGTTTCACAGGGAAGCCAAAACATGGAAGCCAGCACCTTTAGTGATGCATACGCTGCCAGTTGAGTGAGCGCAGACTCAATGCGTTTACAAGATTCCCTCTCCATCACGCCAATATTCGTACATATTCGCATAAACCAGAGACCTGACAACTACAGACGTTCAAAATACATCAATTTACCAGTGCACCTGGTTGGTTTTTATTGCCTAAACAAAAATTTACATTACCTGCAAATTTATAGCATTCCGTCTTCAAATGCAACTCCCCAGAGAAGAACTTCTGGCCCTAATGCCTGCCAGCTAGATTGTCACACTCAGTGCGCATACGCGGCACATTCCTCCGAGTATATAATTCTACTAGGTGAAGCCCGTGCAGTGCACGAGTGGTGTTTGATGCACTATTTGCAACATTGGGACGGCTTGCTCTCTCATGTGTTTGTTGAGGAAGGCGTGTATCCCGTCTCTGTATTTGGCGCACACTGGCTAACAAACGCTGATTTTCGTTTGCTTCGCTCACTCAATGAGCACCACCCCTGTCCCAAAAAGGCAAAACCTTTAGGCTGCGGGCTTTGTCATTTTTTTTCCATATTTAACCGATTTTCACTATTCCTTTTATTTTAATAGTCCATAACGACAGAACCTTTAGCAAGCGGTTAAGGGTGGGGCACTGATGGTATTTGTAACAGTGAGACGGTTTGGGCTGTCACGTTTTTGTAGTAGAAGCGCGTGTATACCGTCTATGTATTTTTGATCACTCTGGCTAACAAACGCTGATTTTCGTTCGCTTCGATCACTCAATCAGCGCCTCCTTTGACCCGGACTCCATGCACTTTCATACGAAAGTGGAAGTAAATAAATACGCCTTTGTATAGCGAAAATCAATAAATACGCCTTTGTACACCAAAAGTCTAAATCATTAGCCCACTGGCCTTTTCATTTTTGTTGAATGTTTAACCGAGTTTCACTAATCCTTTAATTTTGATCATCTACAACGACAGAACCTTTAGCCAGCTGTTTAACGTTAAGCTGCATACCTAAACTTAAACTTAAACCAAAGCCAAGCTTGTATGGTTGGATGAGCAAAGACAGTTCACTGCTTGGCAGAAAGTGTTTTGTCATAGGCTGCCTAACTGCCTTCCAGCCATTAATAGATCTGGCTGCAATCACATTATGAGGAAGCCGGTTCCAGTGGAATATACGTGAAGCATTGTTTTATCCATTAAAAGTTACGTTTTCAGTATGCGCGCACGGGCGGACCAGAACCCGGAATCCACGCACTTTCATATGCATATTTTTACCGTAAATACATAAACACGCGTTTGTACAGCAACGTCGAAACCTTTAGCCCGGCGGCTTTGTCATTTAAATAAAAAAAATCTTTAACCGAGTTTCACTAATCCTTTTATTTTAATCGTCTACAACGATAGAACCTTTAGCCAGCGGTTTAATATTAAGATGCATATACCTGAACTGAAGTATTATGGCCATCGTTTCAGTTAACTGACAACAATCAGTTTTTAGTTTATTGCCAACAATTATTCCGTTTGCAATAATCGAATACTGTTATTATTAGACGGTTGGCCGGGTGTTGTTGACAATCAACGCAGCATTGTTACTGTTATTATTAGACGGGTGTCTGTCTGGGTAGGGTGGCCGTATGGGTCGGTTGGCCGTTTTACAACACTGCAACTCGTTTTTATTAATCTAGACACACGCTAATGTGTCGCGCCAAGTTAGGCAACAAACATCACAACAAACATCACATCAATTCAATTGTCGTTTACTGTAATACGGGACGGAAAGCCAATGGGCACGATACTGGTTTAATAAATATGGATGCAAAATTATTTACGTCGCCTTTTGGACTTATATGTCAGACTGCCTCACCGGGGAATCGAACCCGGGACCTTTGAAATCAAAGGCCAAAGTCCTACCGCTGAGCCATACTGACACGGCCTTTTTAAAAGGAAACGTCCATAGCAGCATTTAACACGCACACATATACATGAACATACACTTCTCTAATCACCACTGGAGGGACGCTTGACTGTGACCACACACCAGTGAAACCGAAAGGAACACACAAGAAAGCGTGAAATAATGGGTAATACGGCAGTGTCAGTATGGCTCAGCGGTAGGACCTTGGCCTTTGATTTCAAAGGTCCCGGGTTCGATTCCCCGCTGAGGCAGTCTGACATATAAGTCCAAAAGGCAACGTAAATAGGTTTGCATCCATATTTATTAAACCACTGTAGCGCGACGCCATAGCGTCAGTGTCTTATATCCTGAAGCATAGTTGGGCACATTGCAGGTACGGGGAAAAAGTACATTTTGCCGGCCCCCCAGTCAGGCCGGCTAAAAATGGTTTCTTTTTTGCATAAAACATACTTAACCTGATAATTTAGCATTACATTGTCCTCATTTAATGTCATTACATTGTCCTCAATTAATGTTCTCCCTGGAGGTTTTTTAGT
The DNA here is from genome assembly GCA_023313725.1 of Lithobius niger. Classification (NCBI taxonomy): domain Eukaryota; kingdom Metazoa; phylum Arthropoda; class Chilopoda; order Lithobiomorpha; family Lithobiidae; genus Lithobius; species Lithobius niger. The sequence continues at coordinate 96,890 of JAHWFP010178084.1, forward strand.
TGCTTGTAGACGCCTGCTTGCATGACCCACTGCGCATGCGCAGTCCTCCCTATATAAGCGAGAACGTGGTTGGACTCGGCATACATTTTCCTCTCAATCTGTCAGGCGGTGACTCGAGAGGGGAGGCAGGGCGGGCTTAGGTTAAGTATGTTTTAGGCAAAAAAGAAACCATTTTTAGCCGGCCTGACTGGGGGCTAAATGTACTTTCTTTGTTTGCCAAACATATTAACCTGATAATTTAGCATTATCAGCAGACTTCGTCAAAGCATGGTGGCGGGCACCGATCTGACGGGGCGCCCCAGGTTGCAAGCAGGCTTCCCCCAAAATTTTATTTAGAAAATTTGCACTTTATTCAGAACAGGTGGTTGGAACAGGAGTTTGGACCTCTTTCGTGAGATTTGGTGGCCCTGAAAAGGACCGTTGTTTGAGGGTTCTTGCTTCCTTCAATGGATGGCTTGCTTCCTTCAATGGATGGCTTGCTTCCTTCTGGGTGGCTTGGTTCCGTTTGTGGATGGCTTGCTTCCATCTTTTGGGACGGCTTGCTTCTGCTTCGTTCTGAATGTGCTTAAGGGGGGTTGACTACGGTTCTGGCTGCGACGATTGGTCCCAGCCGGTGTAGTCCTTCTTCTTCCTTTGACATTTTCCTTAGGTAGTGTGACGTGAATGTCGTTGGATGTTGCCAGGAAGTGGCTTGTAGAATCTCTTCAATTGGGGTGGCGTTATGGTATGCCCATGAAGTCGACACTGCTCTAACCTCGTGTGCTGTTGCTCTCTGTCTGTTAAGGTTGGCTTTGTCGTATGCGATGTTGATTGTTTTCTTGATCCAGTGGGAGATCATGGCCGCTGAGGTTTCTCCTGTTTGTAAATCGACAGGTAGGAAAAGTTGGTTTCTGCCCCTGCGAATGTCATCGTGTTGGGTTCTCGTGAGGTAGAAACGAAGCGCCCGGATGGGGCATAGAAGGCGTTCTGGTTCATTCCCTGTTGGGTTCGTGAGTGCTGGAAAGGTTTTGGGTTTTGTTAGTTCAGAGGGTTTTTGAGTTTTGGCTCGGAACCCCGATCTTGGGAGAAGGGTTACTGAAGAGAAATTTGGTCCAAAGATACAGTAGGCTGGGTCGGCTGACAGGGCTTGGATTTCGGAGCAGTGGGCGCTGGCTGCTAATGTTACGAGGAAGACAGTTTTCCTCGTTAAAGAGTTGTAGGGAGCTGTCTTGCATTGGTTCTTAGGGAGCTTCCATTAGTGACTGGAGTACGATCGAGAGATCCCAGACCGCAATCTGACTTCTTGAAGCAGGCCGATCGTTTTCAAAAGAGCGGAGGAGGGCCGAGAAACGATAGTCATCTAGGAGTTTAGTCTTGTCTGCTGCTTTGAACACTGAGTTTAGGGCTGACCGATAAACAAGGATTGTAGAGCCTTTGAGCTTGTCGATGTTGAAGAGGTCGTTGAAGAATCTCAGCAGTTCAGGTAGAGTGGGGTCGATTGGATTGATTTCCCTTGCGAAACACCAATGAAACCATTTGGCCCAATGGCTGTCGTACATCTTGTTTGTTGATTCTCTGGTGGCTCTTGAGGCGATGCGGGTGGCATCATCTTTATGAATTCCTGCCTTCTTGAGGAGTTTGATGATAGTAGCCACGCGTGAAGGTTTAGGTTGGGGAGGTTTTGGTGGAGTTTCGACCCTTTTTGTTGTGACAGAAGATCTGGAAGATGAGGGAGGGATCTTGGGGTGTCTACTAGTAGTGACAGTAGGTGTGGGAACCACGGTGCTGATGGCCAGAATGGCGCTATTAGAAGAAAGAGGCTTTGGCTTTCTTCGGCTTTTTGAAGTGCTTGGGGAAGCAGTTTGAAGGGTGGGAACAGGTAAGCGTAGAGGTTGTGCCATGGATACGTCAGGGAGTCGACTGCCAGGGCTTGGTCGTCCGGGATCGGGCTGATGTAGTGGGATAGTCTGGCATTGTGCCTCGTGGCGAATAGGTCGATCATGGGGGTTCCCCACGTCATGAAGAGAGATTCGCAGATGGATTTCTTGAGGCACCACTCCCCTGTTGGTGGTGAACGGCGTGAGAGGGAGTCTGCAATGACGTTCCTGTTCCCTGGGATGTGGAGAGGCAGTAGGGTGATGTTGTTGAAGATGCAAAGGTTGGGAATCTCTGAAGTTAAGTTGTGGAGAAGTCTGGATTTGGTTTCACCTTGTTTCTTTATGTAGGCCGTGGTGTTGTCGGCTTGTATTTGGACGACTTGGTTTTTGATTGATGGGAGAAAATGCTGTAAAGCCAGGAGGATTGCACGAAGCTCGAGGAAGTTGATGTGCTGAAGTTTTTCTTCCTGCCAAGTCCCTGATGTTTCCAGGTTGTTTAGGTGGTCTCCCCAGCCGTGGTTTGATGCATCTGTGAAGATGATGAGGTTTGGGGGTGGTTCGTGGAGAGGGACCGATTTCGTGAGGTTCATGACGTCTGTCCACCAAAGGAGGCTGTTGCGAGGGAAGTCGTCGTGGAAGGGGAACTGGTGATCTGGGTTGAGATGAGGGTTTGACCACTTGTCAATCCGGTGGTGGTGGAAGGGTCTTACCATCCAGCGGCCGTAAGGGACGAGTGACGCCAGTGAGTCTAACTTCCCGATGAGAGAGTTTAGTTCCCGTAGGCAGAATGTTGGTTGCGACTGAGAAGTGGCGAATGTGACAGAGAAGGTCTTGTACTCTGTCGGGTGATGGAGAGATTAGGGCCGATGAGAGATTGAATGAGGCGCCTAGGAACGTGAATTTTTGTTGCGGGGTGAGGCGAGATTTGGGTATGTTGACGCCGAAGCCCAGTTGGCTCAGTAAGCTGATTGTTCTGTCCCTGTCTTGTTCGAGACGGTGGGGATCCTGGTTGTATAGGGCCCAGTCGTCGAGATATGCACTTGCTTTGATTTGATGTTGGTGGAGGTTTGCTAAGATTGGCTTCAAAATCGTGGTGAAGACTCTTGGAGCTGCGTTCAAACCGAAAGGAAGACAACGGAATTCGTAAACTTGGTTGTAGTAAATGAAGCGGAAGAATTTTGTGGCGGCTGGGTGGGGAGGGACATGTAGGTATGTGACGTACTCAGGGAGTAGACGATTGAATCCAAGATTAATCTCAAACCCAATTTACTCCTTACTGCATAGCTAGGGGACTATGCACTGAGAACACATATTAGGCATAAAACACAAGTTTAGAAGCTTGGTCTTATCCTGAGCTGAGTCCAGGGAGACAACCTTTCGAGTTGTCTGCCCCACACCAAGTGGCTTCCCATGGTCCCTGCCCTCGTATTTATGCGTGGGCCAGAACAATAGAAGTCGCCTGACGCATTACGTTGCGTAACCGCTAACAGGTTGGAGCCGGCTCTAACTGGTTTGAACAATAGAGTAGCCTCGTTCCCGGCTGTTGGCGTTCGGCCAAGTTCCGGTGTAGACGGAAGTTGACAGGACGCCAAGCAGCTTATGTAACTACAAGGTGCACCATGTGCGTTCACACAAGGTGCACCCTGCTATTCGTAAATAGCGTGTTACATCTCCCCCACCCTAAGTTTTTGCTTGGGGGAAGGTAGACCTACCTTATGTATTACTCAGTACCCTCTAAGCCTGCAATAAGGTTTATAAAGTTAGTTCAATGTACATTTATTTAAAACAAACAAACACACTTTACAAAAGTCCCTAAAATTAAACCCCTCATGGTCCAATTTAGCCATGTCTCAGTTCAGCTATTCTAAGCTAAAAAAAAAATTTTTTTAAATCACAACAACATATGTTTCAAATCCTCCTGGGAACTACGCCCAGTCTCAATAAGCTAAGTTCACACTTCCAACCAGCTTGTAAACAACCCCAAACTTAACAAGCAACAATAACAACGGCCGGACCGAACATAACAATGTCCTTCGTAACCATCATACTAAAGAAATTGGTCCCCATCCGATTTCCAAACACACCTGAAGATTTCATTCACCGTTTACCAGCCGGGCGCTCTCCAACACATAGCTTCCCGATGAAAGTCCTTCCCCAGGCGTGACCTCTTTCTGCACGAAGTATTTACAATGTTGCTTCGCAACGGTACATGAATAAACGCACTTGTTTCACACATCTCCACAACGCCAATTCGACGGAAATTTTTGTCCGAGCGTTCCACTCCAGGGTCCCTCCTGGGAACGTGCTGGCACCTCCTGCCCATGCTTCTTAGGATGGTCAATCGTTGACCTCCATTTTCGGACTGCATTCTACGACGCACTCCCCTTTGCAGTCCACTCCACCGAAGAATACACTTCCAGCTCACTCCAATACGAGCGTCCACAACTTCACCACTCACTCCAATACGAGCGTCCCGACTCTGGGTCTCACGCAGGCCGCCAAATTGTGGCTGCCTTTCGGTGCACCCATTGTCCATGCCACTTCCGGCCATCACGTCATGGTCGGCATCGCGGCACCTCCACAAAACTTGCAGTCCATTCTGCATCCATCCACGAAGTACGCACACTTCCACCAAAGTCCTTCTTCGTCGACTTCCACACAGCTACCCCATACATGCCTTCCACTTTCTTGATGACGACTCCATGGTGGTCCCATCCATCGGTTGTGCCCTCTCGAGCGGACGAGCAAATGGGAGCCACTGTCAAATTCGTGCAAAGCACGTCCAGCAACCAGATAGTCATTGAGAGAGAGAAAAAAATTGGCGCCCCCTCCCACTGCTTTCTGTGGTGTACATTTAAGGTCTTTTTCACCCTTTTCTGCTCACCTGCTGGGACCAGTAATGTTCAAAGATTCAGCAGAAATTCCGGAATTGTGGTCGTCCGGAGTGCCTCTGGTTTCAAGGGGGATTTGGTTGCCACACCACCTACCCTATCACGCATCGAACAGTCTACCCCAATCCGTTCATTCAACCTAATTCTCCAATCCATTTTCATATATTGTGTCCTTAGACCGCAGCACTCACATGCTGGTGAAATGCATCTGGCCAACGCCACTAGAGCGAGCCTACAACTTCAACCAAACATGCTACGTAGAGCTTGACCTCGCACTGCCATCCCGCATGCGGGTAGAGTTCCCCACTGGGGTTCTCCCACATTTAAAAAGAACTACAGTCGTAGCCTTCACGTCACCAAGTCTAGTGACCAGACGCCGAGAGTGTCGTACTCCCATATCGCGTCCTTTACGGAATAAACCATTCCGTCAGGATCGTGCTACACGCCTTACATGCCCTACCTCACACAGTAGTCGTCTAGCTGACCCTTTAAGACCAACTAACCTAAACAGTGTGTCTGCTATCGAGCTGAACAATCACCTGAAACTAAAATAATTCTCGTCAGTCTCATGAAAATCCCTTTCAGAACTGCCCCTTAAATTAGTTTCCGTCCGTGTGTTTCATAGCCCGTTTTGGATTGATTCCTTCCGGTCAACCAAAGCTCCGCCATGTACACAGTACACACACGTGCTTCCCTGCATAGCTGATCTGCGGTTTTTACCTAGATCGCTCTGCATCAAAGCCTTCAGTAATCACCCTATTTTCGGTTTCTCCTTGTTTCACAACAAAACAAAATAGGTTTCTTTCTGGATCGCCACCGCACATATTCCTGCATGCATGATTTAAGAAATCTGCAGGCAGCGTATATGAGGATACGATCTTCGTTTGTACAATATAATAAAAAATGTGCTTTCTTTTTATATGCGACAAACGGGCCAAAATGCGGCAGCCTGTTCACGCTCTTATTCCAGGTTTTGTTACCTGAACAAGGTTGTGGACTGATACCTTATTTTCGGTTCCCCAGTTACCGTCTTAAATTGTAAGCCTTTTCCTAGCTTCACAATTAATTTCGATCAACTGACAATGGCCCTGACAAGGTCCGCTTTTGAAAAAAATTCGGTTTTGACCGGAACTCCAGTCAATTCCTAATTTCCATTTTGAAAACCCATTCTTTGGTCAGTTAAATCAGTGGTTAAGGCCGCACTGCGCATTTGAATTTTCGGATCCAAATCACAAACCTTTCTCACCTATTAACCTTCCAAAGTTATATCTGCAATAATTCGTAATCTAAAGCCTACTGACAGCTACTAGATTAAACCAATTTTACAGCCCTCCATTCCCTGCCATCCATACGACAATGAACCGTAATTGTTCACGTCTCCAGGAATGAGGGGGGGGGGGGGGGGGGGGAACGTTGGACAAATATGCTTTCCTTTTTTTTTCTTCACAATTTGTCACCGTACATCCCGTCCGTATTCCAGGCAACCATTTCCGGTTCCAGAAACACACAGAATAAAAAAAAAAACCCACTTTTTCCTGAACACAATAAAAAATTGCGTCCAAGTCAAGTCGCCAATTTGCCGAAATTAGTTTATTCCTTTCGGACTATCTTCGCAAATCGTCAGCTTTTCATTTACTCCAGATCGTTGAATAGTAAACTATCCAACTATGGAAATAAGCGAAGTTTAGCTCCAACTTTGCTCAATTTCCTGCTATTTTGACGTGCCAGTCTTAGCGGGGACACGTTCGAATCTGAATAAATCCATTCCGAATTGAAACCTGTCTTCCGCCCAAGAATTGTCAAAACCTTCCCCATTTTCATGAACTAAGGTAGTATTTCTACTATTCTCAGTCCTCGTCCTTTTTCGTGCATTACCTAAGTCCAAGTTTTGCATTACTAATGGTCGTGAAATAGGAGGTACATTTTGCTGAATTACGAGCAGCGCAACCCGTAATTTTCGCTGGTGAGAAAAAAATGTTAGCGTTCCC
>JAHWFP010178085.1:0-18427 GCA_023313725.1 Lithobius niger
AGCTTTGTAATTTGATGGAAGAGTGTTGATAATTCTTGAAACGTCATCATTATAAAGCAACTTTGCGCTATTTTGTCGCACGCTATTTTATCCCTAGCTATTTTGTCGCCACACAGTTAGGACGTCACGCTGTTTTGTCATGTGCCGTTATGCCGCGTGCTGTGTTGTCACGCTGTTATGACGTCACTGTTTTGTCGCGGGCCATTATTTCCACGTTTTTTTTGACGGGATACCGAGACATACGAATGCAGCACTGCAAAACTTTGGTCTTACCTGACACAGTGAACACATGTTTCTGCGTATATAATAATATAATAATACACTGGTTATCCACATATTACGTGGAGGGAGCCACTAATACCGTTCCCAAAACAGGGGTGGGGTTTGCTGTTGGCAGAGTTTAATGCACGGGGGCCAGGGGGCACTTCAGAAAAACATTTAACTGTTCCAAAGCCAGTAGCCTGCGAAAACCAGAAACAGTTGACGAATTCACCGTTTCTGCCCCAAGTGCATCCCAGATTGGAACAACCCGCAGCGAGAGGTAATATCGATGACAATCGAGACGCGAAGATTGTACAGCAAGCTTCAGACCCTTGTACAAATTTATACTTTGTATTTATATTTTTTATGTTTACAAATTTATATTGTTTTGTTGCTTAGGTAGAGCTTGCAGCCTTGTAGGTTTATTCAAAAACGAGGATTGCGGCCCCTGGTACAAATTTATATTTTGTATTTATATTTTTTATGTTTACAAATTTATATTTTTGTGTTGCTTAGGTAGAGCTTGCAGCCTTGCAGGTTTTTTTATATTTACACATTTATATTTTCGTCTTTCATACGTAGAGCTTGCATCCTTGTAGGATTATTCAAAAACGAGGTTTTGAACATAAAAATACTTTACTTATCCTAAAATACTGACAGTTTAGCTTATTTCATTTAGAGGCCGTTCAAGTACTACGTTATGTCATCAAGAAGGGGGTTGGCGTTGCCTTACTGGTGACAGTTGCTGATGAGGGGAAGAGGGGTGGCCAGTCGACGATTTAAGCACCATTACCCCAGTTAAACAAAATTTTAATGGGTGGGAATTCGCAAGAAAAAATCCTCAGCAAACTAAGGATATGCTGGGAAAACACCCCTTCTTGGAGGGGGGGGGACTTATAAATGACGTAATACTGGAGCGGGGTTGAGCAAATACTGGAGCGGGGTTTGAAATTGGCCAATTTCTTGATGACGTAATACTCGAACGATTCCTTAGATAACGCTCATTTGCCAATAATCAGAGAAAAAGGTCCTCAGCCAGGCTCTCTTTCACTTACAATCAATCAATCTTTCACTTTTCATTTCATTTCAGTTTTCGTTTGGCTAACCATTTTCTGGTTCAACGGAAGTTGGGAGGAGGGAGGCTTCACTTTAAGGAAAGAATTTTAGATCACTAAAAAATATTTTTTTCTTTAAAAACTTCGCTTTTACTTCCTTGAAAATACTAATACTAAAAGGAGGCAGGACGGTTGAACCAAGCCTGAACTCACTTTATGTTTTAAGCACCTTACCAACCACAAGACCTGTTTTATTAAGCATCTTTTATTTCGTTTACATATTCTGTTAGTCTCACAGAATCTCCACAGACTGAAAATTAAGAAAGGTATTACCAAACTTACATCCTTACGCATCACACCCTCCTGGCTTGCTTTGTTGCTTCACTGGTTTGTGACGCAACTTCCCACTATGACTTTCAAATTTGTTCACCCCACCAGCACTTTTACTTCTCGCACACAGTGACTGATGAAGGTGTTTTTGTTATCCAGTGAGATGCCTGACACGAATGCCCGAGAAAAAGTTAAGGCTGCGGATTGTGAACTCTCACTTTTGTTGGTTGACCAATATTACTAGGTGCCATTTGGTATGCTATCCTTACCACCTCGTACATCCATTGAGCTCGACTTGCTGGGAGTTTTTTATGTCCCCCTCAACTTCATGTTTTATAGGAGAGACGGCTTCAAAAATTAAGTGTCTTCCATTAAGTGTGTGTTTCATTTGAGAAAAGAAGACACAAAACTTCAATGAAGACATTCAATTCCCAGTCTATCAGACCAAAAAGAGAGTGCTCCATCCAGGTTCAGTTCAGGTTCCTGGATGAAGACACAGTGCTGCTTGGAGAACAGGATTGTTTAACCACCATCATGATATTCTTCGCCAATGGCTCAATCGATTCTTTTCAGCTCCACGTTTACAGCCTTGTAAACCATCACGAGAAGCCTAACCTCACTTTCACGTCGTATTTAATTTGAGAATGAAATGCCGCCATGAAGAAGGGTACTGAAAGATGAATAAAATCAGCCGACAACAAAATGTCATGCAAGAAGGTACTTTAACGCTCCTCTACGAAATCCTTAATTGACCAACACGTGAGACTCAAATTCCAAAATCACATTCGGACTTATTAAGGGTGATCAACGAATCATTTAATTATTCTTTTTATCTAAACTAATAATTTTTAATTAAATACCATTACACTCTCATTGTCAATATATACTAGTCTCCGATAGACACACTAGTCGCTAGTCTTTTACTTAAACAGTTGGTGAATCTGAATCCATTTTACCAAACTGTAACCCCATACAAATTTAAACCGTACGGTAAACTCATGGATCCGTGCTACAAGGACATCACCGATTCATTACGAATAGCACTACGTACAACACTGAAATGGTATTCCCAATGAACCCACTTTCCATCTTACTTTCCTTCCTCCAAGTGCATCTTGTCAATCTACACATTCTGCATACTGGATGGCAGTTATCAAGAGTTTTCCATTGGCAGCACTTAATTACAGAACTTGCTAATTACTTAGCATTCAAGGACACGGGCCAGAAACAAGCAGACAGGAAAAGTAACGGGGAGCATTGTTGATTGATCAACAATGATGAAGAACCTGACTAAATCTTTTTTTTGATTATCGGTAAATGACTATTATTTAAATGAAATAAGCTAGAACTTAAAGGTTGGTATTTTGAAGGAAATTAAAAAGAGTTATTTTCTTTATATTGGCAAAAATTATAGAAATACATGCATTAAGGAGTGCTCACTTCTATTTCATCACACAGTGATCATAGTGATGACGATTTCTCAGAGTCGATCAAGGGTTCAACGAGACAAACACTGTCTGCTTACCATGAAAGGAAAACGTTCTAATTTGAATAAACCAGCAGGTAAAGGCCATGGGTTTAACGGAGATGTTGGGCTGGTCTCATAGTTGTACCATGTCAAAACCTATAATACTCGTGCTTGAAGACTCTAATAAAGCAGAAACTTACATTTAGAACAGCGATAGGGGAAGGATTTCTGATAAGATCCCCCATCTCCACTGCCGCAGCCTGGGAAATAAGCCGTCACTAATCATCTGGAAAGAAGGGGACTTTCTTATGCGGTTAATTATTCAGACTGAGTGTATAATCAAGAAACGACCCAATTTTGAATTATGCCGCTTCACCTCTTTCCCTCCGGACGTACTTCAGAAAGACTTAAGTCTCTTGTGTGCGTAGGTCGGCGATGTAATTCAATCTCGCATCCTCCTGGCTAGGAGGACCCAATCAGATTTGCGTTGGGTGGTCGCTGTGCTTAAGTTCCCCGGGAGCTTTTAGTTACAGAACTTTTTTTTTTGCCTCCCAGCTTCATTGATATGCGTGTGATCACAAAACGAACAATTGCTTCTAGCAAAGATTTTGCTGAAAAATAACGCACGACTGGGGTTCACATTACTGAAACTGCTTGACAGACACTGGATGCAAGAAGTTTTAGCATGGCAGCTAACAATGGCGCACACAGCCGGATTGTCAAGGTGAGTGGCGACCATTTCTAAAAGGCAGTTCCTTGGTGAACAAACTTTTCTCGACCAAGATTTCACTCAAATTTCCGCCATTTCGTCACCTTTTAACCGATTGTAATAAGCCAACACGCCATTTTAATTGTCTTACCGACAAGTTTATTAGGGAAAGAGCCAAACCAATAGGTTAAAGTACTAAGAAGACAATTAGTGAAAACTCGTAAACCATTATTTTAATAATAAAATTTATGAACAATGTTATACCAATGCAATATTTTTTGTCTTTTGGACAGCGACGATTACACATTAAAAGCAGTAGCAGTCTTTTTTTTTTGGGGGGGGGGGGGGCCGCCATTGCTAAATAACGTCCATTCCGCATAACATCTCCTGCCCAAAAGTGGACGTTATAAATGGTTATTTTTAATTGAACTGGCATGGAATAACGTCCACTGATAATAAAATTAAATAAACGCGTTTTGAATAAGTCAATGTTCTTCCAGTGCGAATTATTATTAAAAAATAATAACTGGGATCATAACGTCTACTCCGACCTGGCATAACGTCCGTCCACTGTAATCATTGGACGCGACAGCTGTAGTTCTAATGATGTTTTGCATAAATCGGGTCCGTGTGGCCATTTGAGTTAAATTGAGCTGCCATTTCTGTCTCCTTCAGCCACTGCATAGTAGAAGCCTTGGTAATTGTTTGGAAACCTTACTTTTCACGCTATCGACCTTATCGACCTACCTATCGATTCCTTTCGTCGTTAGGGTTCCGAAAACCACAACGAAAACGTGTGCAAACGCTTTTTTTATTTAAAAAAAATTATTAAAACACGCTAAAACGCTACGCACAACTGTCGTTCCGTCATCGCGATGCTGCGAGGTGGATGGGCAACAAGAAAACCTGATTCCTCGCTCCTGCTTATACGGAAATTATCTCGTTCCGGTAGCAGACGAAATATTGGTTGGTGTATATCGATATTTGCGGCCGGAATCACAGACCGATGGGGCGCGCATTATTATATACATCGAGAATTGGTGTAATCAGAAAAAGTATGAAGCAAGAATTTGTGAAACAAGGAAGTAGCATAATTTGTTTCTTGTTTCACAAATGCTTGCATCATACTGTTTCTGATTACACCAATTCTCGATGTATATGATAATGCGCGCGAAGCGCGCTCCTGCGGACTGTAAATCCGGCCACAAATATCACCGTCTGCCTAGGAAAGAGATAATTTTCGTTTAGTAACGTTCTGGTTGAAATCAGGTTTTCTAGTTACGGAATCATCGCGTAGAATGGCTACCGCTTCTAGCTTCTTGTGCGTAGCGTTTCAGCGTGTTTTAATAATTTTTGTTTAAATAAAAAAGCGTTTGCACACGTTTTCGTTATGATTTTTGGAACCCTAACGACGAAAGGAATCGATAGGTAGGTGAATTTAGTCGATAGCGTGAAAAGTAAGGTTTCCAAACAATTACCGAAGCCTTCAATCTCCTTCAGTGGACGACATTTATGAGTGTCGTGCTACGCGAAAGGGCAAAGTTTTATAATACGATGGAAATTGATATTTCTACAGAGTTAAAGAAAAAGAGGACATTCGTTGTATGTGGTTTTTGAACTGCACACATAATGCTGTTAGCTGTACTGGTACACCAATACAGAAGGAGGAAGCAAATTGAAGCATATCATGGTGCATTTGTGAATCTCGCCACAAATTGCGGGAGGTGACTAGTTTAAAGGTACATTAATCCCAACGCCATTTTTCTCGATCCTCCACACCAAGTACTGTCCCAAAGTTCTATTTATTTACCGTTAGTCAATCCCTTCCGCTTTAAAATGTGGCATCTAAGAAATTTTCTGTTGAATATTGGGAACTAATTTTATAGCATCCTACGATTATATAATCCTTTGCACCCTTACAATAACCATGACGTTTCATCTGTGTGCGTGCATGTAATAATTTTTAATCGCTTGCTAATAATTTCCATGAGATCAAAAATCTAAAAGACTAATGCGGTGAAAATTAAAATTATTTACTGCCAATAGATCACCAAAGAAAAATTATAAGATACCAGCCAAAAACATTGCAAAGTGTGATGCTAAAATATGAAAATCTTTCCGGTTTGCGATGACACAATTTTTGTGTTCATGTTCGTCTACTACGCCCAAAACCAACTGAGATACTAGTTGCATTCCTTGCAGTACGGAACGCAGTTACTATCTCAGTAGACCTTGTATTATAACGCCGAGTCCCGCGTAACGATGCGATGGTCACATGCGCTGATGGCAATCTGTACGTGGCTGTTATAAGGTAGGTGGAATGTACCTTTAAGGAATCGCATAATGTTGCATGTCGCAACGGAAAATACAGTTCTGGTCCGTTTGCACTGCCTGTCGTCCTAACTGGGCGACTCCAGCAAACGTTTGGTTAAACAATCAAAAGAACCAAATACGAGGTAGGTTTTGTGCATGCTTTTAGCATAATTGAGATGCAATGAGAACGTTTTTTTTTACCGCACTACATATTTTTTTTTGCGTATATGCTTGGTTCTACTAGGCAGCTCCTTGCTTAAAAAAGTAAAACTTACGCAACAGTGGACGTTATTTTAGTCAATTTTTTTATAAATTAATATAAAATAACTACTTCGAGTGGACATTATTCCTGTTAATGCATTGGAATAACAGCTACTGCCAGTTAACGGTATTCAAAACGCATTTGCTTAATGTTATATCAGTGGACACCATTCCATGCCTTTTCAATTTTAAATGACGCTCAAGAAACTGAAATTAGCTGTAAATATTAGTTTTAAATGAAGAAACACAGTGCAGCCAACATTGTGAGCAGCTGTTGGTTCCATTGTATTTTTCGTTTAAATTAAAAATGACACTTTATTTTCCTACACTCACTTCCTACACTTGAATAACGTCCATTGTTGTTCAATGGGCATTATTCTGCGTGAACGTTATCCCAGTCTTTATTTTGTTTAACAGTAAATTACACTGGAATAACGTCCACTGGCAGTCATTTATTAAAGTATTATATTTATTAATAAAGGTTTTCAGCCCTGAATGACATCCACTCTTGAGCAGCGTATATTATTCATTCTTTTTAGTTGCCATTGATTGCCTCTTACACTTATGTTGAGGACCAGCGATCGTAATAAGTTAATTGGAAATTGAATACAAAAGTATCAGGTAAGCAGGAACTGCTTCGTAAAATTGGACATGCATTGCGAGCAAGGCAAATTAATTCTTGCTTGCTGTAATACGTGTAAAATTGATCCAAAGAGTTTCAATGGATTTATACGACGCTGCGAAACTGTATGCTATTCTTGAATTGCTTCTCTCAATAAAAATCAAGCCTCTATTACGCATCAGATAGCAACAAATTAATTACGAAGGAAATATACAAAATGCTACTAAGCGTAGGCAATACGTGAACTTGTCTGTAATCAAAAGAAAATATTTGCATATATTAACTGAAATTTTATTATGGTCTCGACGATTATGACTACTATTTACTTTTTCACAAATGCGTGGATAAAAAAGTAATGAAGTTTTAGTCATGCAAATTTTTAGTTGCGTTTTCTCTCTTTGTACGGTTTTTCTACAAAACTGAACTTTAGGCATCACAATTCGGCTTCTGATGCATGGATTTAAAAAAAATTGAACTTTTTGGATAGCTACAACTATTTGTGAGCTACAAGCTCCAATTACAGACATTTTTTGTTAGAGGATTTTTACAGATTTTTAGTAAGAAGCTTGTTGATTCCAATGCAACACACCTCATTTTTATAGCCGTTGTAGGTCAGCCAGAAAATGTACCTAGGTGAACCCCTCTTTTTCGTGCCTTGTTGTCCCTAGGGGTAGAATAAAAAGACATAGGGGCATGGGATTTGCGTTTTTGCGATTTGCGGCACCTCCCTATTAATCACACAAAATCTTAAAAAAATTGGCTCTGATTGTTGGCTCCACTGTGCTTCTTTGTTTAATAAAAAAAATTGGCTTTGTTAAGTATCGTTTTAAGTTCTGACTGGTCAGCATCCAGTAATTCCCTTAAACAATTTTTAAAAAATAAAAAATTAGGCCACTAAAAACTAATTACATGGTTCTCAGGAGCACACGCATGGGTTTTTTCCTAGCGCATGACACGTTTTTTATGACATTTGATTAAAAAAAAAAAGTACCAATCACGCATCAGTACTTTCACCGAACATTACCTGGAGCCGATGACCACATGAGCTCTTTGCTCCATTCACTTGATCGCCTAGAAACGAACCTAAGGGTTATTCGGAGGCATGTCATAACTAAAAACTTAGATCTAAAGAATAACTTTTATCAAATGTGCAACTTTAGCACGCTGATCCTCGAATTAAAACATAGATATTGTACTCCACAACAAAATATAAGCTACTGATGTCGTTTTGTTTGGCAAAAAAAAAAGCCATCCCCCACATCTGAAAAAAAAAAAAAAAAAAAAAAGAAAAAAAAAAAAAACACCCCCCCGCATTAATTTTTAGTACCACTCCCGCGAACCACTTAATTAATTCGTAGAAGCCTTACGGGGGAAGAAATAGTCGGCACTAGTGGCTTTTCTGCCGAAAAGTGAGGCATTCAGAAAAAAATGAGAAATAGTGAGAAAAGTGAGCTTGTGGAAGCCCTGTCAGTATCGTAGATCCAAACCCTCAGAAGCTTCAATATGTAGGTTTCACGAGCCACCCACTCCCCAGGCATGCAGCAACTCCGCTGGCAACAGCATTGACGTGACACTCAAGTGGAGGAGTAGATGCTTCTTCAGGCCAAGGCCGACTGGGGCAGAAATCGTATGCTTCGCCTTCCTATTCCACACCAATTATCTTGCAAGAGCTAGAAAAATTATGCGTTTAAATGTTGCTTTGTTAATGAGAACCAAGTCATGTCAGAAGCGAAACCCGCAACTTCTTTCCCGCATGGCCTTGTGCAAATGATAAGAGTCTTGAGTGACAGTTCAACATGGCTGCTCACACGGCCATTTATAAGCTAAAGCTAAAACTAATAAAAAGACTCGGCTTACGCATCGTATTCAGTACCGTAGCTGAAAATTCTGAGGCCCCCCTGCAAGAAAAAAATGTGGGGCCCCTATGTTAATGCGAAGTGAATTCAGAAAATTTCGGTATGGTATCGGTACCAGCAATTTGTTACTACAGTCTATTTTATTACCCTTTTTCATGAATTATACAAAGAAAATTTTAAAATTTGGCTCGTTATTTTTAGTCCGCCCCGCTTCATCCCCTTTTGGGGGGGGGGGAGTAAGTTTTTTCTTGGCCTTGCATTATTTTAAATTTGAGTTGCTCCAACACATTTTTAATCAAAGAAAGGACTACTACTGTATGAGATCAGGAATTTATGGATGACTTGATGACATGAATTGCAAATTTGAATTGCAAATGAATTGCGAATTGGTAAAAAAAAATCGGTTTTATCTTACTACAGGCAATCTACAACTGCACTGTTTATTTAGCCAACCATCCACTCACGGGTAGCATTTCGACAGAAACGAGCAACATCCGTTAGGTAGAAATCGTCCGGTACGATTGGCTCAAAATGTGTTCATCATTGTTCAACATAAACAAAAATTTCGTTATTTTCGTTTCTTTTTTATGCTGCTAGTTATGGTTCGTAAGAACTAAGGACATAAATTGTTATTTTTTAAAGTTTTGCTGGCCATCTGTCTCATCAAGATATAGGTTTTGTGATGACTCGTAAGAGGAATCAGCTGGCGTTGCAGTCAGATTGGCTGGCCGCTTCCTTTTGGAGGGAAGAGAATGGGGTCGGCATTTTGTTTTATTGCGTACTAATAAACATAAACTACTGGCAACGAAATGATTATTATGTGGGTTTTTTTTTGGGGGGGGGGTTTGAGTGGGTTTTGTTTGGTTCGAGATAACAGCCTGTGTGTTTAATGGTTTTGAAAAAGCGATAATTAAAAACTGAAATATTTCCAATGCAAGTTCGTAAATTTGGGGCCCTCCTTTGAGCGGGGCCCCCCGCCTTGCGGGGGCTGCGGGGGCTACACTACGGCCCTGATCGTAGTTATGGTATACCTACCTTGAAACCAGCTTCATTTTCGGCAGTCATGAAAGGAACCTTTCGATCCCCGTAGATGTATTGGAATTGTTGGCAAAAATTCTGGACGCATTGTAAAACCACTTCCTCTTTGCTTGTGTTTGTAGAATATGAAGGAGGAAGATCCCGAATGTCCATAAGAGGCCTGGATATTCATAAATAAAGAGTTATTTATAAAAATTATAAATAAGGCAAAAATACAGCATGGTATGGGCAGGGAGTAAGAGAGAGGATGGGTTTACCATGACGACATTCGACCTGAATTCATTGGGGATATTGGGAATTCATTGAAGGAGGGAGATCCCAGAGGCCTGGCCTCTGGGCATTCATGAAATGCAAGTTATTTGTAAAAATTACACAGAAGGCAAGTATAGAATTATAGTCAAGAGAGAAATAGAGACAGGGAATGAGTTTACCACGACGACACTAGAATTGAATTCATTTGGAGATCACGTGTATCTCGGTGAATCTCACTAACCAGGATTTATCGTAATTTTTCTGTCCTGACGTACCCCCACCTCACTCAACATTCCCCCAGAAATAAAAATACATGGTGCAACCTGAAGGGATGAGTCATAATCAATAGGGATGGGTCGGCAACCGAAACGGAAACCGAATTTTTGGTTTTTACTGAAAACCGAAAACGATTAGGATTTTGTGTCGGTTTTTCGTACGGTGTTCGAAAGATCAAATATTGATCTTACATTTTTTAATAATTATTATTTTCTACGTATAAATAGCAGCAAAGCTACTAGTCATTTAAAAAGAAAACGATAGACGAAGGTGGTGTCACAGCTAGACGCATGGGATCTTGGCATGGTCTATAACGCTGCTGAATTAAGTGAAAACAGGAGCGAGTTAGAAGCTGGTGACATTACTGTTACAAGAAAAACAATAGAAATATCTGGTTGGGGTGGAGGGTGGCAAAAACCGATACCGAAACTGAAACCGCGGTTATGTGGGCATGAAAAACGAAACCGGTACCGAAGCCAAAAAAAAAATGAAACCGACCCATCCCTATTTTCTGGATACAATTTTACGTGGAATTTATGTTTCAAGTTTGTTGTCTGTTGGTCTAGAGCACGAGGTTTGCCCAGTGTTACATTCCACACTGAAATTTGGGGTCATGGCTCAATACCCAAGTCCGAACAAGACCGAAAAATGCAGTGTCCATTCAGGGGTCTGGAGCCAAAGTGTCCATTAGGGGGGTAGGGCCAAAGTAGTGAATGGGTTCAGGCCCGGCTCGGCTTTCAGCTCCAAATTTGGAGAAGTTTTAGCATGTAGAAGAACAACAACCCTAGTAGTACACAATACTGAACGGTCCAACGCCAAGGAACTCTTGTGTAATGTAAGCCATTGATTTTGGGCAAAACACTGTTCTGCGGTGAGTGCAGTGTGAAGCAAAACTTACAAGAAATGCTCTCTGCAAAACCCCAAATTTGTCACCTCTTACCCGCATCGGCATTTCTTCAGAACAACATTAAAAAACATTAAAATTTTTTCGCCATCTGCGTCGATTATTTTACATGATACCCCCCTCCCTCGAACCACCTCCTAAAATTTAACATCAAACAAATAATTTCACTTATTAATTTTTTTTTGCAGTAGGGCAGTGTCGTCTGGCAACCGCACGCAACTTGGGATATGAAACTTGGGCTAAAAACTTACGAGATTTCGACAAATTCAAATATGGTGCTAGAAAAATAAAATTTTCGTAAGTGAAGAGAAGATAGCCTATTTGGAAATTAAAACTACCCATAATACCTCAAAAGTTCAAAGATCACACTTCACCACAAAGAAATGAACCACAAGTGTATACACTTGAATTTTCGATGGAATAATGCAGCGTCCACCTTCATCAGAAATCCATGCAAAAACAAAAACAAAACGAGGTTCACATTGCTTCACATTACCCATACTAATCAGTTTATACCTATACTTTTTGTATAAAGACATATAGCACCATAACTTTTAAAAAGGGAATGCTGCTAAATAATTAGACATGCATGGCGATCAAAGCTGGAAATACGAAACACATGTTACTGAACTTAACGTGATAAAACTACGTCAAATCAGGCCTAAACTTTCTCGGCTGCGATGAATCATAGATTTTAAAAATCAGAAACGTTTGCACAATGTGTTAGTAGAACCCCATCTTAAATGTAGTATCGCAGTTTATGGTATGCTAGTCCACAAACGCGGGTGCACAAAATACAAAATAAGATCATTCATAGTCTTTCTCAGGGCAGCGTAAAAACGGCTTTGATAAAAATAAATCGGACCAGAAAACCGTAAAAGTCGGTAGTCTGTCAGACTGCATGGTTAAAGACCATTATAGGACAGAAAGGGTATTATCAAGCAAAAGGATGAACAGCAATCCGAGATCAGAATCAGTTAAACACAAAGTACTGTTATGGCAAAATAATTTTGGCAAAAATATCTAAAAATTTGTATATTCCAAACACTTAACCAACTACCATGATACTGTCGCCATACTCCGTCACTAGAGCAATAAAAAACAAATAAAAAACTACCTATTAAACAAACAAATATCTGATAAGTGATTTCGGTAAAGCTTTTATCTGGACTTGTTTGAGCAGAAAATCCTCTTATCTTCTGTGTTATTGTGATAAGTGTCTTTTTATTGATTAGTGATGTTTTATTGTTTTAAATAGCATGAGTAATGCTAGCACAAACAAGTGTATTTTGTTCTTCCTGATTACGTAAAATGAAAACAAGGAATTTCGAGGCAACCGGACAATGAAACTTTTTAAAATTCCTTACCCACACATTCTTGATGCGTTTTCTTAAGGCGGATACCCACCAAAACTTTACGATCGTTGCGAGCTTGGCTCGGTTGTTTGAAGCGTTTGTCTTAGAGAGCGTTTGACGCGTTCAAACTTGGGTCTGTACACACCGACGCTGCAAACGCCGCTTTGTCTACAAAGACGACGGCTGACATCAACTCCTGTTTGACGTTGTTGAACTGCGTTTTGTTAGTCGCCTGTAGGTCTCAAACAATAATATCAAGAGACGCACCATTAGGGCATTGAAAGTGGTAATTGTTGTTCTAACAGAAAACATGTGGTTAATTTCCCCATTCCATTCGCATTACTCCCACTGATAAAAGACGGGCTGCACGAAAGGGGTTTAAAAAAAGGATTATACTCTAGTGAATTCTTCGTGAAATCTTCACGACGTGTTGATTTTGTTGGGCGAAGCTGCTAAAGCAAATAATTACGTTTTGATTAATGTTTTGTGTGTATCCATTACAGTTATGCAGCTTGCCTGAGGTACAGCGGGCCTCCTATTGGCTGCAGCTCGGGCGTATCGCCAACGGCGCGCTTCAAATATGAAATTTTCCAACGCGATCAAAATGGCGCTTGGAACCGGGCTTCGACCTGGTGCTGGACGCGTTCGAGTGACGTTGCAGCGTAAAGCCAAGCTCGCAACGCTCCTAAAGTTTTGGTGAGTATCCGCCTTAACACTTTCTTGACGCATGGTTTCAGTGATGCATCCGCGCTGATGCTGATGCTGATAGTGGCTCTCCCTTTGGAAAATGGGGTGCAGACCATCGCCAGTCATGTAATGTCGGCCACATAGCCCCAGGTCACCACCTCCAGATGAAGATTAAGATGAAGATAATTATAAGTAGACGGCGAGATGGACAATTCAGCTGCAGAAATCCAAGCGGAAAATTCCAGGACCTTCGACATGCCACAATCGACACGAGCACGAGCACCACAGGGCCCTTTCCTCCCGAAAATGCCAGGGGGTGGAAGAGACCAGGATCGAACCTGGAATTCACCGAGAAGAAGGCGGTCATATACTGTCCGCTCACCCACCTTTCTCATGACTCAATGGCGGTGACTCATAGCTGCTCATGCTGGAATTTCTGTTTGCCAGATGTCATCACACCAGAAAGCGAAACTGAAACGAATATTTCTCATTGCAGCCAATGCAGCGCAGTTAACAGAGCAGAGGGAAATATAAAAATATTTTTGTACTACTGAATTGTGACAGTGGTGTAAATCAATATTTGTTCATGCCCCGTTTACGCCCCCGCTTATGGCTCCGGCTAGAAAACGTATGACCACTTTATTTTTATGGTAGCCTACAAAAATTTTTCTTGTTTTATGTAGACTGGTGTATGCAGTCCCCAAAGCCGCCGCTCTTAGCCGCCTTACCGATTTGTAATTCGACGTGTCACACGTCGAATTAATGCGGTTGTGGCCAAAAAACGGGGGTACCCGTTTTACGTCAGCGACATCTCCTCAAAAACCAGGCACATTTGTTCAATTCTGATCCAGCGAAACTCAAGTATGTTGGTGGGACACTTGCAGTGCGCAAGTACACAAGTTATTATGCTCAACAGAATATACATACGCCGTTTGAAGTATGATAACCTCTAAACAGGTCCTTAAGCGAAAAACCGTCGCCCGATAGTATACGATCTGTGAATGACGTCAGTGAAATATCATCGTAAAGGTGTGCACTCGTACGAAAAATTCCGGCGTGTAACTACGCAATTCGGCAAGTCAGCTCTTCATATTGCGGTCAGTTAGAGACTAAGCATGGACATCGAGATGGCTCGTCTCTTATCACGAAGTACAGTACAAAGTGAGTCGTCACTTACCTTTAGCGGTAATCTGGATGGTACACGAAATTTTTACGGTGGAATCTGGACGGTACATTGAATGTGAGGCGCGCATAGCCTCGCTGCTTTCCCGGTGCGATATATTACAGTATTTTATTACACTTATTTGTGGTGTTGTTTCTTATTGAAAGAGTGAACAAAGCGAATGATGTCCTATTTTTACAGCCTGATAATTTTGGCAAAAATATCTAAAAATTTGTATATTCCAAACACTTAACCAACTACCATGATACTGTCGCCATACTCCGTCACTAGAGCAATAAAAAACAAATAAAAAAACTACCTATTAAACAAACAAATATCTGATTTGTTGTTTACCTGGACGGAAGGGCGGAATATTCCTCCTGGCTTTGATTTTTCCGATTTTTTTAAAAAATCAGTAACAGGAAGACTCGCGCAAGTTTTATTGGTTCGATATTAGTTTTACCAACAGATTTAAAATTACAAATAATAATAATAAAGATAATTATAAAATGCTAGTAAAACAAGTACTTTGTATTGAGCAACCTAACAAAAATTGGCCGCATGAAATTGCAGTGTTATATTCAATGTCGAATTTGTCACAATTTTCGTGTGAATATTTTAACTTTTGTTAATACACCTAAAAGGTGTAAATAAATTTAAAGTAGTCAACCTCACGTACCCTCAGCGCAATATGATTTCTCCTACTCCCCCCCCCCCCCCAAATTACCTGCTGAATTTACTGAAAATATGATGTTCGAAGATTTTAAAAATGTAAAAGTCGGATGAACAAGAAGAAAGGGAACGGGAAACTGTAAAACAACGAAGCTTTCAGTTTTTTTTGTAAGAAAACCAATATCAGCGTCCGATGAAAACTTATCTGATCAGTGATTGCATCGTCGCACACAAGATTCTGGCTCATTTGTCGTATCGTAGTAGCAAAAGTTACGAGACAATTTTTTTTTACTATAATGTGCAATATAGTAGATATTCTTCAGTACACCACGAATTCAGATTTTTTAGTAGTGTCCTGTTGGTATGTTTGCCGTTACAACTGCATATATCAATTACACATTTTTTTCTTTATTCTGCCATACAACACGTCGAATTACTAATGCAGTGTAGTGCATCTTGTTTTAAGTAAGCCGAAAAGCAGCTGAACATTTTCTGTACTGTAGGTTTTTATTGTAATCTATAATTCTTGTACGTATACAGCGCGTAACAGAAATGTATGTCATAAATGAAGGTGCATGTTCTACGTCACAAACTGATGAAAAAATTCCATATGAACATATATCCAGAAATTCGTCCTTTTCGAGAAATTTTTACTTTCAGAGATACATGTGCACATCCAAGATCCAGGACCCGGACTTGCGAATATACGGGCGACCCTTCCAGTATCAAACAGTTGAAACTTAGTTTCAGTCGGGTCATAACTATTGATTGGGGTGAGTGGCCGCCCAGAGACTGGGCCGTCCCACCTGTTCAGTAGCTCTGGGGAACCTCAACAGGGGAAAACCACAATAAAACCTAAATTTTGTTATTTGAGCCTTTACCGCTTTTGCACTGGATCTTGGAGGTGCACATGTATCTCTGAAAGGAAAAATTTCTAGAAAAGGACGCATTTCCGGATATATGTTCATATGGAAGTTTTTTATCAGTTTATGTAGAACATGCCCCTTCATTTGTGACATACAGTTCTGTTAAACCCTGTATACATTATTAGAAGTGTAGTCTTTATACTCGGCCAACTTCTTAACATACAGCAAAAAACTGTTGACAGTCATATTGCTTCACTTCAATACCGTTCTTATTCATAAAGAAACGGTGTAAGCCGAAAGGTTGCAGGTACTTTCCGCCAGGTGCGTTTTGTCCTAAAAGGGTGCGTTCACAAATTGCGTAATTCCAGGAAGAGGGGGTTGGGGGTAGAGGAAGGCGGTTCAGCAAGAATTACGTAACATTAATTTTCCCTAAAAGTTCTACGCACTTTCAGCTAAGTTACTTTTCCGACTTCTGTTTACAACCTAAAATTTTTAGTTTTATTTGTTTTAAATCATTGTTGGTCATTACACCCCTAATATACAGCTTACAAGAACGAATTCATCCAAATTCACACAATTAGTGGGAGGGAGGGGGCGGGACGTAAGAAGATTTTATGTATTTTTTGGTGGAAAGGTATTCCGCGTTTACACTGTTGTTACAAAGGGGATCGGAAAGGGTCGAAATGGCTAGAAAGTAATACTACGTAATGTGTGAACGCTCCCTTAGCTCGTACGGAATGTGCTTGTGAATTAGATTCACTTTTCGATGTGAACCGATCTATGTACAAAGAGAGGATTGTAAAATCCGTACATGAAAACTTGGTATGTGATAATAGACGACCGTCTTTGAGCCCAGAAAAAGTAAATCCAAAGAAACTTGGTTCATAAAATAGCAAAGCGGGTCTATTCCGAGCTTTTCGCATATTGCTTTCCATTAGCTGTTTATTTTGCTGTCTCCACTGACGTCACAATGCAGCTAAACAGCTTATGCACACGCGCACAAGTCAAACCGGAAAGGCTCCAGTGTGCATGCTTCCAGTGACAACAACTTAATGAGCTAGTGAATAACCAACCTTCCTATACTATAATATCGTTCCACCGATCTTGTGCGATAGGACGAAAAATAGGCTAGTTTTAGTGTTCCATGAAGCTAATGAATAATGTTTTTTTTATATCCATCAAAATAATACTGGCCTGACAGAAACCGCAAAAACATCCTAATTTGCCACATTTAACCTGTAATTTAGCCGAAAAAATGTCAGCTGAAATTAGCCGAATTTTTTGTGTAAGTGCTGAATAGTGAAAAAAAAAAGGCTTTGGCGACTAAATGTATGGCTTCATCAAAAAACGGTTTTGAAGAAAATAGCCAATGAATATTTGCCCCTCTACTAACTTAATCACGATGTCAGTGGCGTAAAAAACAGACCCGGGGGGGGGGGGAGGGGATATTACGCCCCCGTTTATGTCCCCTGCTGGAAAACATATGACCACTTTATTTTTTTTCTGTTTCACGATTATTTTTCTTGTTTATAGCCTTGTACGGCTTCTTCAAAAAAAAAAGTTCCCGTCTTTTCCCCAATTTTAAAAAATAAGTTTGTTTTCCCTGAATTTTTAGTTTACCCAATTTTCGATGTTTTTTTCTACTTTTATTGAAGTTTTCCATTATTTGTCTGAATCCTTTTTCAAAATCGGTGGATAATTCAACCCGTGAAATTATTTTTTTTTTAGCAATACCCACTTTTTAATATTTCACACGCGTATTTCATTTACTGTGGTACAAGAACACACACATTTTCTGTACAATTAAAAACGCTAACTATATTTTGCCGCGCGAATATCACTAACCTTGCATCCCTCATTGGCCCGTATAGGGCGCTGGATTTGCGGCGCCGGTAAAATTGCGACGGTCTCCTTTCTCCAGGAGTAGGACTTCTTCTCCCGTCTTTCAGATTTTCCGCTGACATTATTATTATTATTATAAAATGTTCACACAAAACAGAGTAAATCTGCACAAGAGAAAGTCAGTAACCCGTGGCAAATAACTATTTTGCCAGCTGTCACCTCGCCGCCATTGCGTTTCCAAGGTAAACACCAGGTTGCTAGGGAGCAACCGTTTGAAGAGGAGAAGCGACCACTGAAGCGAAACGACCGTCGATACCGCAGAGTTGTGCTTCCTTGCACAACTCTGGCGGCGGAAATTATTGATATAATTATTCTTTTTTTTCGGGTAGGGTATCGCGCAGTATACCTGAAAGCTCGCATACAATACGAAATGTCATGAGGTATTGATTTTCACTCAACCTAGGCGTTGTTGTTGTTGTTTTTCTCATGGGTTGGATA